>PVJI01002145.1:0-154037 GCA_004026765.1 Micronycteris hirsuta | reverse complement strand
TTATCCCTATTGGTTCCCTGCAGATCTCTCCTCATTTGTTCAAGCAATTTCGATAATTTTTCGTCGAATTCTGTGAGCATCCTGATTACTAGGGTTTTAAACTGTGCATCTGATAGGTTGGCTATCTCTTGGTCAGTTAGTTCTGGAGCTTTGATCTGTTCCTTTCTTTGGGCCATTTTTTTCCCCTCGGTGAGCCTGTTACTGTAAGGAGGGCGGAGCCTTGGGGTTCACCTGGGCAGGGAAAATCACGGTAGCTGTGTTGTGACGTAGCCTGTGGGGGTGGGACCTGAGAGCACAATGGCGCCTGCTCCGCTGTCCGCACCCACACCACCTCCTGCAAGCAATTCGAGCCCCTCTGCGCTGGCTCCAGGGGTTGCTGCGGGTCAGTGGACGGGCTGCACAGCTCTAATCCCCTGTGGGTCTCCCCAATGTACTCTCCTGTGAGGATGGTAGTTCCTCCTGCCTTGGACTCCACCCCCACAGGTGCTCTCAGTCTGCGCCAATGCGTTGTGCCCTGCTTCCTCTCCCAGTCCGTCTGCCCGCGAATGTGGACCTGCCCGGTCCACCAGTCTCGGCCCCGCTGGGTCCGGATGAGCCAGGCGCTGGCTGCGCTTAGGTCAGGCACCCCCGTCTCAGTGTGCTGCAGCCCTGCGGAAACCGCCCCTCCAACCGCGGTCCTGCCGTCTGCTCACCAGCTAGCAGCGGTGTGGCTGAGCGCTCTCCCTCCGCCCTGCTCCTCCCGGCTCACCAGACTGGATGAATGTATCTTCTTTAATTCCTTGGTTGTCGGACTTCCTCTCAATTCAATTTTCTGTCAGATCTGGCTGTTTTTGGTTGGGTAAATTTCTGGTTTTTTCCTTGTTTGGTTGTACGAGGAGGCACGGTGCATTCACCTATGAAGTAGTTTTAATTTTTAAGACTGAGGTCAGTGGGGTGTATTAGACTGGTAATATGGAAGTGTTTGTGTAAGGAGTGCATTCAAAGACCACACTTGTGGTTAGCAGAATTTTAAGGACATTAAAGTTACACTTTTGTGTTTGGACTTGGATTTTTGGAGATAACACTGTACATAATTACAGTATGAGTGCACATAAAATTTCTTAAATACAACAAGAACAGTGCCTTGCTTTCTGTCTCGGTTTTAAGAACTGGTGACATTACACATCGATATCTTCAGTTTATTTATAAAATAAAGTATATTAAGAAAAGGAATAGATTAATTCTGTGGGAGCTTGAATGACAGTAAACTTGAACTTCTTCAGAATACAACCGAATGAAAAATATATGGTATATTATGCTTCTCTTAGGTGACAGTACTTTGTGTAGGCTAGTTCTATGTAGAATCAGGACTTTTGTACACATTTTCAAGGAAGGGAGTTAAAAGCTACTGTGTGCTAGGCATTTCCTGTAATTATTGCAAGTATCAAATGAAATGACTTTGGTGTGAAGTTTCTGCATATTTCAGGACAGGGGGATGGCGACTGGGAGAGGAAGACACATGACCTATATACAGTGTCACCTTGTTGTTGGTTGTCACCTCAGACTCGCTCCTTTGCACTATGCTGTGCAGTCTCTCAAAGTTGGTATTTTCAAGGCATTTTGATTCAAAATTTAATATTAATGACTTAAATTAGAGTAAGTTTTTTTGCTGCCTATCATTTTGAAATTTCTTTTTTAGAAGTCATTCATATATGATGGTTATTAGAAGCCTTTTTTTTTTCTTTGAGAGAAGAAAAAAGATGATACGTAACGCTGGACTCCATACCTGCGCCACAGGAGCATGCTCAGTTTATTAGCTTCAGCACTGTTAGGTGTTGGAAGTAAGCTGTTTCTTTTGTTGTGGAGAGCAGTGTCAGCTGAGAGCTACCTGGTTCATTCCCGCCTTCTTAATTCTAAATGTGTCGTGATCTCCCAGTGGAACATAAATATATCATCATCTTGATTTTGTTTTTTTTTTTTAATCTAATGGAATTCAATGAAAGAATCACCCACTACCTTAGTACAGGGCTCTTAACTTTCCTTCCATGTGTACCTCTGTAATCTAGTTGTTTTGTTTTTCCACCATTCCTGCAACTGTTTAATTATGTATAGTGTCTTAACAGAGTTTGTACAGTATGTTCATATTTGTTCCTAATTTCATGTAGCTTGTATTGTACCTGAAAGTAAAGACAGAACAAAGGCTTTGTTAACTTAGGCTTTTAAAAAATTATTAAAAATATTCTGGTATTTATGTATTAGTAATAAGTGTTTATGAGATGTTTAGTTATGTGCTGAAGAGAACATTGTTCTTAATGTAACTCAGAGTTTTCTTGCAGAAATTCTCTCTTATAGCCAAAAGAGATGTGTTTTATCTGAAGGTTCTAAAGTATATGAACTTCAATACTCTGAATTATAGTGAAAATAAATTCTATTCTTATCATTTAAACAGTGTCTGTAATACAGGTGGTGACCTTCAGTTTATAAAGTGGAATCTTAGCATTTCTTAAGCTTAGAAGTTAAACAGAGAAAGATTATATAAAGAGAAACAAAGCCTTTTTATATACATTATAAGAGTAATAATATCTGTTGATCTGTAAAATGTCCTCCTTATTGGACATTTCAGGCTATTTTTGTAAGACCTTACTATCTATATATATCCTATTTGTTGGAAAACAATAGCCTTAAGATAATTTATTTTTTAAATTTTAATATTATATTTTATTGATTATGCTTTTACAGTTGTTCTGATTTTTCCCCTGGGGTCCTCTTCCACCCAGCAACCCCCCAGTCTCAGGCAGTCCCCACACCATTGTTCATGTCCATGGGTCATGCGTATAAGTTCTTTGGCTACTCCATTTCCTAACCTATACTTTATACCTCCATGGCTGTTCCATTGTCACAAATCCTGGCCAGCAGGATTCGTATGCCATGGGTGCGTGTAAATAATTTTACATGTAATTTTACAATGGACTAGAAATTCCGGGTCCACGCATCCCCTCCATTATGATCTTGGAGAGGCCCTGAACCGTGTGTCGACCGGCCTTTTATTGCTATTTCATGGGCATTTTACATATGAATGGTTTTTATTAACTATGCATGAACTGTAGATTTACATTAGGTGGTAGACGCCCAAGATAGCGCTTCAAGAGGATAGATATGCAAATAGAAAGACAATAGACTTGGGCTGAACTCTAGTCTGAGGAAGTAGGCATGCACTAGCATAAGTCCTTTTGACCCAGGGAGAGAGAGATTTTTAGCAAGAGCAAGGCTTTATTTTAAATCTAAGAAACATGTCAGCCTGATTTCCCCACAGGAAATTCTGATTCCACGAACATGGGTCCATGCATGCCGGCTTATGTTCCACGAGAGAGTTTGCTCCTTGACACGCTTGAAAACACAGGGCTACATACAATTCCCCCTCTGTGGACATATGAATTTCCCTTATTCTGTAACCACCTATTTGTACTCATTAATCCCCTCACCTCTTCACTCATTCCAGCACAACCCCCTCCCACCTGGCAACCATCAAAATGCTCTCTGTGTCTATGATTCTGTCTCTGTAGTTCTTGTTTGCTTAGTTTGTTTTTTAGATTCAATTGTTGATATTTATTTTTGCCATTTTATTGTTCATAGTTTTGGTCTTCTTTTTCTTAAGTCCCTTTAACATTTCATGTAATAATGGTTTGGTGATGATGAACTCCTTTAGTTTTTTCTTGTCTGGGAAGCTATTTCTCTGCCCTTCGATTCTGAATGATAGCTTTGCTGGGTAGAGCAATCTTGGCTGCAGGTCTCTGCTTTCCATGGCTTTGAATATGTCTTGTTAATCCCTTCTAGCCTGCAAAGTTTCTTTTGAGAAATCAGCTGACAGTCTTATGGGAGCTTCCCTGTAGGTAACTAACTTCTTGTCTCTTGCTGCTTTTAAGATTCTCTCTTTATCTTTAATCTTTGGTACTTTAATTATGATGTGTCTTGGAGTGGGCCTCTTTGCATCCATCATAATTGGGACTCTCTGTGCTTCCTGGATTTGCATGTCTATTTTGTTCACCAAATTAGGGAAGTTTTCTTTCATTATTTTTTCAAATAGATTTTTCATTTCTTGTTCTTTCTCTTCTCCTTCTGGCATCCATATGATGTGAGTGTTGGACCTCTTGAAGTTGTCCCAGAGGGTGGTCATGCTATCCTCATTTTTTTGTTCTGATTGGTTCTTTTTTTCTTCCTTATGACCCAAATCATTGATTTGATTCTTGGGTTTGTCCACTCTGCTGTTCTTTGCTTGTAAATTGTTCTTTATTTCAATTAGCGTATCCTTTTTTTTCTGACTAGATCTTTTGTATGCTGCTGAGGTCCTCTCTAAGTTCCTTGAGCATCCTTACAACCAGTATTTTGAACTCTGCATCTGACAGATTGCTTATCTCCATTTCATTTAGCTCTTTTTCTGGAGTTTTGATCTGTTCTTTCATTTGAGCTATATTTCTTGGTCTCCACATTTTAGCAGCCTCCCTGTGTTTGTTTCTATGTATTAGTTAGAGGTGCTTTGACTCTGTGTCTTGGTAGTGTGGCCTAATGCAGTAGGTGTCCTGTAGGGTCCAGTGACATAGCCTCCCCTATCACCCAAGCTGGGTACTTGAGGTGTGCCCTTTGTGTGGGCAGAATACAACTATCTCTTGAAGTTGAGCCTTGGTTGCTGTTGGCAGTTCAATGGGAGGGATTTATCCAGGCCACTCAGCTGCAAGGATTGAGTGGTGACCACTGACCACCAATCTCTGCCCTCCGTGGAGGATCTGCTGTGCAGAGGCAGGGTTGTGGTGTTCTCATATGGCCTGTAGCTGTCCACTGGGTGTGCCGGCCCTGGGGTTTCCTGGGTGGTGCAGGCCAAGGTCAGCCCCACCTGTGTTTTGCCCGGGGCCACATTGCCTGAGCTGTAAAGCAATCTGAGGTGGCTTCTACTTGTGTTGGGCTTGGAGATTCCCTAGCAAAGCCAAGGTATGAGTCTAGGCTGGCTGCTGCTAGTGCCAGGCTGGGGTTCACTGAGGCCAGGTGTTGCTTGCTTGACAGGATTTAGGAAGTTGTGAAGCATGAGTCAAGACCAGCCATTCATATGGAAAAGTGGCTTGGGTGGATCCATAAGTTGGGTGTGTCAGAGTCTGGGGATGTCCAAGGCTGGTCAAACACTGTTAGCCAGGTTGATGGAGTCTCAGATATGGCACTAGCTTGTTGGCTCTGTGGGGGGAGGTTTCAGAAAAGGGACAATGACCTCTACTTACCTTGATGGTAGATGCCACTTCCTCCCTATATACATTGGTGCCTTTCAAGCTGCTACCCTAGTGCTGGAGCTCAGAGGGAATTAATGTGAGTCGGTGAGTGTATGTGTGGGTTCTTTAACAGGAAGTGCTTCAGGCTCCAGCAGTGTCTTTCACTGACTCAAAACTCCACTGGTTTTTGCAGCCAGAGTTGTCAGGACTCATCTTCCTGGCACTGGATCCCTGGGCTAGGGTCCTGGTGTGGGACTGGGACTCCTTATACCTGAGATATCCCTCCCGAATTTTTATCCACCAGCTTGGGTGTGGGAGCAACTCATTCTGTGTCTCTTCCCCTCCTACCAGTCTGGTTAGATACAGTTTTTTTAAATTCCATAGTCGTCAGACTTCCATTCAACTCGATTTCTGAGTCTTCTGAGTGATGATTGTTCTCTTTTTCAATTGTTATTTTGTTGTGGTTGTATGACGAGGCAAGCCATGTCTGCTTACGTTGCCATCTTGACTGGAAGTTGTCTTAAGATGTTAATTTAAAAGTATTGCTTAATTTGCCAGTAATTCACTTTCACCTTCTCTTCCTGGTTACTATAGAAATATTTTTATTAGTTTATTTGCCTGAATTACTAAGAATATTCTTCACCAGTCTTAATGTTTTTCTAGTGGTTTTGCCACTGTTATTTTAGATGGAAAGTTGAGAATTTTATTATAAGCTGGCTTTGTGTGAGGATCTGGCAGCACAGTTTTCAGGGTGTGGCTTCCAGAAAAGGAGTGGGGTAGCAGTTGTGGCAGGGAGGACAGCTGTTACTGGATCACTGAACTGTCTTTCTTCCGTCAGGTCTTTCCAAGAGACTCAACTTTCAAGAATATATGTCTGAAAGAGTTTCGGCAGCTTCCCTACCTTTTATCTCCACAGACAACAAAAGCAGAATAACTCACCAGGCTAGAGTTTGGTGGGAGAATAATTTGGAGTTAGAAACGTGATAGTACGTTGCGTGCAGTATGTATGTAAACAATTGGGCTGAAATAGTAAATGTATAAACCAGACAGTTTTTCTTTGACTAGACCTTGTGTTTTAGGTAGATGCAGTACTGGGAGTTATGGACGAATGGTTAGTCTGAGCTGGGAAAATTCCTTTGTAAGCTCGCAAGGAGTTGAGTAAAAATCTGCTGTTTACACCACATTTCCGTTTTCTTAAAGAAAGTAGATAGGGAACGGTGGCAAAAGAAAGGATGCACTGGCTGGAGTTGTAGAAGATGAGCAGCAGTTTAAGGGGGTAAAATATAATTTTTAAAGTGGAAACGGCAGAGGACAGACTTAATTTCGTAAATAAAATCAGAGATTGAAGTGAAATTCAGTGTAAGAGAATAAATTAGTGTACGTGCATGTGTGTGTGCAGATGAAGCACTCCATCATTTGGAAGGATGTGGGCAAATGTAACTGGAACGATTGATACATAATTGTATCTTAAAAATGCCTCAGTTTGGAAGGGCATTGATATGTACAATTGATTACCGTATGTTGTGCATTACTTTCTGGAAAACTATTGGTTTTTCACCTGAAAATGGAGCTGAATATGTACATTTGTTAAGGAAAGCATTGTGGTAACGATATTACATAGCTTAATTGCCATATTGTGATCAATGTTTTTTTCTATATTTAAAAAAATTTTAAACCACTTTATTGAAGTATATATTTTATCATAAAACTTAGCCCTATTTACCTGTATCGTTTTATAAGGAGGTTGTCTATTTTTAAATGAGTTCAAGATGACTGAGAAATGGGGAAAAATTACTTTTCATTACATAAAGAATTATATGCTTTATAATAAAAAAATGAGAAAACTCTGTTCAAGTTCTAAAATGTAAATTACAAATGCTAAAATTTTTATTTAAATTTTGCAATGTTTTAGTAGAATGTAACATTTCAGAAAGATGTTTTAATATATGTTAAAAGGTTGTGGGGACTCTTTATTAATGTGATATAAAATAGGATGCCTGCTGACTTTTTGATCTCTACATTCAGGGTTTTTTTCCTACTTTAAATAGAGCATAGACATATACAGTTTCTGTTATTTTTCATCATTTTGGTCCAGGAATCTCATCTTGTCATGAGATGAAGCACAAAACTACATCTTTGGACTAACACTCATATTTATTAAGTGCACTGATTTTGATTTTGTACTAAATTCTATACAAATTTGGTTGTGTCAGCTTTTTAAAAAAATCTCGAACACATTTTCTTTATGTTTGAGAGCAAACTTGCATGGTTGATTAGAATCTTCACCTTTTTAAAAAATATGTTTGTTGATTTTACAGAGAGAAAGGGGAAGAAAGAGAGACATCAACGTGAGAGAGAAACATCAATATGTTGCTTCACATATGTGCCCCAGCCTGGGATCCAGCCTGAAACCTTTCGGTTCACTGGGCAGTGCTCCAACCAGCTGAGCCACACTGGCCAGGGCTGGAATCGTAACCTTTTAAAGAGATAAAGAGAAAATCTAGAATTCACTCTTGTGAATTCTAACATATTATTGTTCTAGGTCCTGGTTTTTCTTAGTGTGATATTATGTCCAAAATGAATGCCCTGTAATAGTTAATAACTTTCACGGTCATTAAATTATTTTGATAAAAATTTTAAACTCTTTTTCTCAATTTTATCACTAGTAGATGTGGGAAAAGTTTAGTTTTTAATTGTTCGTCTTTGGGAATTTGATCATTTTTAATTCTGTTCCACTTTGGCCTGACCTTTCAGGTCACTTAAACTTCTTCTTTGCATTTCTTGTAGCCTGTAAGTGGTAGTACTTCAATTTGGGTTTAGTTTTATTAATTTTTGTCAATAAATTACTGTGGAGTGCTAAATTGTGTTACGATGATGAGTCTTGGCCCTGCCTGGGTAGCTCAGTAGGTAAGAGCATTGTCCTGGTATGCCAGCGTTGTGGTTTCAATCCCCAGGTAGGGCACATACAAGAATCAATCAATCAGTTAAAAAAAAAATCAACCAATGAATGCATAAATAAGTGGAACAACAAATTGAAATTTCTCTCTCTCTATTCTTCCCCCTCTTGTCCTCTCCCTCCCCTCTCTCTCTAAAAAAAAGATGGTAAGTCTTTTCAGAATTGCTGGCATTCTGCTATTGAACCACTAAAAGTATTTCCTAGAATTTTTATGAGACAAATCAACATAGACCTTAGATTTTTAGAAACTTGACATTTGCTTAATTGCTTAATGACTGAAATTATACTTTCAGATGTTATAAAACATTTTTTTTGGATAATTCATTTAGAAATAACCTGTTAAAATTTTCTTTCTTTTTTTTTTTTTTTAAGAAAATGAACATTCATATGGGAGAAGTGTTTGTTCAGGTCCTTTGCCCATTTTTTAATTGGGTTGTTTGTTTGGTCTTGAACTTTATGAGTTCTTTATATATTTTGGATATTAACCCCTTGTCAGAACTGTTGTTTTCAAATATCTTCTCCCATTTGATTGGTTGCCTTTTTGTTTTATTGGTGGTTCTTTTGCAGTACAGAAGCTTTATAGTTTGATATTATCCCATTCATTTATTTTTGCCTTTATTACCCTTGCTTTTGGGGTCAAATTTATAAAATCTTCCTTAAGACCAAGGTCTGTAAGTTTAGTACTTACGTTTTCTTCAACGTAATTTATTGTTTCAGATCTTATACTTCGGTCTTTGATCCATTTTGCATTAATTTTTGTATGTGGGGACAAACGATGATTGGATAAAGAAGATGTGGTACATATATTTATAATGGAATACTACTCAGCCATAAGAAAAGATGAAATACTGCCGTTTGCAACAACGTGGATGGACCTTAAGAATATTATGCTAAGTGAAATAAGTCAGTCAGAAAAAGCCAGCAACCATAAGATTTCATTCATATGTGGGAAATAAAATTGAAACTCATAGACACAAGTAACAGTGGTTACCAGCAAGGTGAGGTGTAGCAGTGTTTTCCACACGCATGTTAACACGTAGTCATGAGAATTTACGTGTTTTGAGTGCAGCTCTGTGTGATTCCCGTGTAAGCAAGTGTGGATCATATCTGTGGAATGGGAACTCTCTAATGGGAATTTGGCAAAGATGTATCTTAAAAAATTCTGGCTTGCTGAGCCCTGCATATTATATTACCCTGGTCCTGTCTGCCACTGGACCTGAATTTACATCCTAATGCCCTGCTAATGAGTAATCCTACCCCTGTTCTGTATAATCCCATGAATAATCAATCCAATGTAAATATGTCCTAAAGCCTCTAATAAACCCCTGGCTAACTTACCCACAAGGTCTTTTCCAAGATGGAGGTGGAGGGAAAGACCCGTGGCAGCTGGATTCTCATCTCCAAGCGAGTCTCTGGGTAAGATTGATTCATGCGATTGGGGCGGTCCCCCCCACGGATTTTGCGGGTCGAAATCCGCGACAGTGAGGGTTGGGGGTAATAAAAGGTAAAGGGGGCCAAATACAAGGTGATAGAAGATGAGTTGACTGTGGGTGGCGGGCACACAATGCAAGACACAGATCTTGTATCATAGAAATCTACACTTGAAATCTATGTAGTCCTATTAACCATGATCACCCCAATAAATTTAATAAAAACAGAAAATGACCAGATGATAAATTACCATAAAAACCTCACTTAAAACTCTATTTTTTCATTGTCATATTTGATCTTGGGGATAAACACTTTTTTGAGATGATGACACTTGACTGTGTAAAATAGTGTTGGTTCTTTTTGGTCTTAATTTAAAATGTTAGTGGGTTTGGATGAAAGAAATGATGTATTTTTTAGCTCATGGACAATAGATGGCAGTATTTTGTTACAGGATCACTGCATCTGTAATGTACATGAATAGTGAATTTTATGGTACAAATAGTCTCCTGATAAAATTATTTGATGTCATTAAATTCGTTAACATTTTTCTTTTTTTGATTTACTGCTTTTGAAACTTTTTACTGGTATTTATATAGGAATTGCACAAATAGACCTTTTCGGAGGCAGCATGACCCTGTGTGGATATATCAGCCCACAGTGTGTATGCTGGAGACCAGATGTGCTATAATGCATCCATGGACTCACTCCTAGATGTCCTCGTTGCTTTGTAGCCCTGAAGGTGCTTTTTCGAGAACGTGGTCATTGTCTTCTTGCCTGTAGGAGCTGACTGAGGTGGGAGTTTTTGACTCTAAGGACAAATCTTTGTTACCTTTAACATTACATTGCTTTCACACGTAACTGGAAACTAATCTTTTTGTAAAATGCAACTTGAATTCCTCATTAATCCTTAGATCTGTTAACATGTGTTAAGGTTAAAGAGGCTTAATATTAAAAGAGAATGGAGTAACCTACAGCCCTTAAAAATATCACACTCATTCTCACTTTACCAGCATGAATTGTAGTGAATTTAAGGGGAGCTGATTTGAATGTCCAGGCATTTTCAGAGACTTTCCTTTTGGTTCTTTCTTCAGTGTAGCTTGATGATTCTCAGATTTAAGAGTTTCTAAGAATTTTTGTACAGTGTTATATACACAGATTCCTGTATATCATATATGTGGGTGATTTAAATGCCTTTTTTGAGGTTATTGTGACGATACGTCAGATCACCTAATCTGATCCTAACTCCTTGTATACACTGCCATTCTGCTTACACTGCTGCTATGCAGCTGATTTCCCCGGACTTAGAGACAGAGGGGGTGACATTCTAGCTAGTTCCTATCTTAGAGCAATTTATGTGTTTTACATGACCTCCTCCGTGTATGTGAATTTCTACTGTCTTAGTCATTTTTACCTTTGATATCTCACTGTAGTCAGCTGTAAATATTAAGCTAGGCTGGAAAACCAGCTATTGTATTAGCTATGTGACTTTGGGCAAATGACAATATCTCTGTGCTTCAGTATCCTCATTTATTTAATGAAGATGACAGTAGTAGTCCTTTCTAAAGATTAAATGTTAGTACATGTAAAGCGTTCAGTGTGTGTTTGTTATTATCATTTTCATCATTAATCAGAGTACCTGGCACAAAATAGGAATTGGGTTTTTTGTGTGTGTGCATTAGTGAAGAAGTAAAATTAATTTTTTGATTATAATGTCTTGAGGTAACTTTATTTTCTTTATAGCAGAATAAAAAAAAAGTGTATTCTAAAGGTTAAATAAATGTGGTGTGTGTGGCTGTGCATGTGTGAACCCCTTGAGTTTTTCAGTAGAATCCCATTTATGTGGCTGTCAAGTCCAGACTCAATAGTCTTGATGTGTCTTGGATAAGATCCTCATACTATCACTTTTCCTGACAAGGGCACCACAAATTATATTGAATCAGAAATCTAATTTAATCCATTCTTATTAAATTGGAAGAAGTAATTGCTTTCAATTTAATGGGATTGAATTTGGTATTAGAAATTTTGATGTTCCTTCAAACTTAATAAAATTTGGTTAAATAATTTTTCCATGTATTTGTATGTCCACCTGTGTACTTGCAGAAAGAAGTGATCTTGGAGTATGACTTGTGTTCAGACATTGAATTATTTGCAACAGTACAGCATAAGGGGTGGCAGTGAGAATGGCACTTTCTCATTCTTTTTTCCATTTCTACTCAGGGAATAAAGCAGAGAGAAATAAAACTAAGGGCCTTCAGAATGGGTTTTTTCATCCATTCAGAAACAGGGGAAGGAAATTGTCTCTAGAGAAGATCTGGAATGTTGTTTATTCTTGAGGGTGAGCATCCAGCCCTGGTAATGATGAAGAAGGAACTGTAGGTGAAACAAAAATCCTTCAAAAAGATCTTCTTAGCATTATATTCAATCTTTCCCACTGCATCATTTTTTAGAAATAGCTAAGTTTACCAGTTTTCTTGTGTTGTACTCTGCTTCTTCTTGAATACGTAATGAACAAGAGGTGAGAATAATTAATGACCTAAATACATTTCTGAGTTAATGTCTAATTACTGAATTTGATCATGGAGCTCTGTTTTGCAGAAGGTGTAGTTCTATGGCCCATCCCTCTGGCTCGCTCCTTGCTTTCACTCTTAATCTTTTCAGTAACCATGTTAGCTACCATCATATTTGCTGTTGTCTTCTTTCTTTTTTTAAATTGCATTGCTACGTAACTTAAGATGGAATCGTTACATTTTTTTTTACCGTGGTTTTGGAATCTGCTGTATAAAGAACTACTTGATGACTGCAATTTGAGTACAATTTATAGCAACAAGTGAATCAAAGATAAAGATAGATCATTGAGAGTGTTTTCTTTTTTTCCACTTGGAGCTGAATTGTTAGCTAGCTTATAAAAATAAAGGAACTGTGAGGTTATTCTAGAATAAACATATTATGCTCTAATAAAACCATTCAGGAAATCTCTGAGAGATGTAAAAGTGGAAGACACTGAAAATGGTATACAGACATCTAAATAGAAGATCAAATTTAAGGCAAAGAAGCTCAAGGGAGAGCATTTGACGTTTATCACTTCCATCTCATTTGTCGAAGGTTTTTATCTTGTGACTTAGATATGTTACAAATCATGTGTAAGCCATAAGCAAGGGTTGTTTTTCCTGGAAAAAAAGGAGAGACGCCTTTGTAGTTTTAAATGCAAGGTTTTTTCTATTAGCATAGAGATAGGAAGAATACTGTATTAGGTTAAGAGGTTTTGCATTTGTGAAATGTAAACAGCTATGTGAATGTAGTGAGTGTGGATTCTTTATGTAATAATTTAAACATAAATATGTTTTCCTTGCAAATGTATGCAAAGTACATTGTAAAAACAATAATATTATTTTGTAAAATTTTATGTAACATGGAAGTGTGTGCATTACTTGCAGCATAGGATAATTATGGGATTTGACTCATTATACAATGGTTAAGGAATTAATGTTGGAACTTAAAAACTAGCAATTTTCAGCCAGTAATGGCTCAACCATTCTTAATTGAGGGTTGTTTGGATCAGTCATTAAAATTTTCTAAGCCTCTTTTTATTGAAATGAAATGATGCTCTTCCAACCTCATAATTGAAATGAAAGCATATAAATATGAAGTAATATTTTAGTTCTTGAAAATATTTATAAATTTAAAAATAAATGGCTCATTTACTTATTATGCTTTAATGTTATTAAATTGTAAGCTGATGGTTTTTGAATTCCTTGCTTTACTTTCTTTCCTCTGTTATATTCAAGATATTTTTGTTCCATTTAGGAGCTCAGCTCCTAACTACACCAAAAGGTGGCGCTGTTTACCTAGGTTTACCTAGGCTTTCTGATGAAAAAAATGTGTTAGATGTTTTATCTGCAAATGTATTAAATTGAAGTTATATATTTTACATTTAATTTTCTGTTTTGTAAATGGATCTTTAATTCATATAAGGTTTACTAGGACCAGGTTTCATTTTTATTTTGAAATGGCTTGGAATTTCAGATATTTAACAACCGTTTTCTAGACATAAACTCCTGTATAATCCAGTATAATTAATGATAAAACCTCGTATTAATGTGACAGCCAGTGTTTCATGGAAAACATAGTTGCTTTTGTATAGCAAAAACCATTAATTTTTTTAAGCTTCTAAAAACAATCCAGTGATTAAAACATAACAGCCATAAATAAATTATTTGTGTGGCTTTTAGGTCATACCACGTAGGTTTATCTATTCCAGAGTGTTATTTTATGTTAAAAGACCTTTGGAAATTTAGCAGAATCTTTCATTGTTTGATTTTCCTGATGGCAGTGGTATGATGAAAGAATCTAGGTTCTGTGAATAGCTTCTCTAGGTGAGAAATAAAAAAATTAAATAAAATGAATTTGACTTGAAGTGAGGATAATTTGTACTGCAGGGTGTGGTGAATACACTTCCCATACAGTTAGGTGAAAACCTCCTGGTCGTTCATTCATGGAGTATGTTACAGTCAATGTGGTTTATGACCCAAGCAGGATAATACAATAGATTATTTTTATGTCAAATTAAACCTATCTATAGTTGTTTTTCAATACGAGCAGGATTTGCCAATGATTTTTACTGGAAGTGGAAAAGCACAGAATGCTTCTGTTACTAATATAAATTCTTGACTCTTGTTTTGGGGGTGTCTTAAGATAATTTCAAGTATGTTTCCACAGTTTCAATTCAATAATAACTTGTGTGTTTCTGTTTTTCTTTTTTTTTCTTTAAATACCACTTTTAAGGTACTAATCCTTAGAAATAAAGAGTTTACATCTTTTTCCATTAAACACTCATCTTCATAACTCTGAAGTGACTGCCTGTTACTATGTAGTTGGGGGGAGGTTAGACGCTTGGGAGTTAGAAGTTTGTTTTTTGATCAGGTCCTTGTGTTATGTGCTTATATTTCAGTGTTCACTCTTGTTGCCTTTGTTGATGTTAATAATTTGATACATATGCGATTTGTCTTAATTGTTTAAAAATGCATAATTAGAGGAGTATTTGATTTTTTAGCAACTGTTCCAGTAGCTAAAGACTATTGTTTAGACTTTTTTTCAGCATTTGTTTTGCTCTGTGAGCTATAAATAGCATGAAATATAGAAGGAATGTATTGTGACACTTTAATACTTTGGAGCCCATACTGTTAGGATAGTCTTACTGTAGAGATTAAGAAACAGTGTTTTAATTATTTAGAAAGAAAGTGATCTGTTATTTCACCTAATCTTTTTTTGTAGATGTAAATTTTTGTGGATGTGGTAAATAACAAAGATTTATTTTCATAAATGACTGCGTTTTCAGTTTTGCTTTAAGGATATAATAAAGAAAAATGCACTCAAAATGACTTTAAAATATGTTTCTGGACACTAAACAGTGAAAAGATAGCTAAAGTGTAATGAGAATGCTTCTGTCAGGTTTCCCCTTGCTCCCCTCCAGCCCAGGCTCTCCATCATTGCAGATCTGCCTCTCAGGGTAGAAGCTGAAGCAGTCAAATGTGGTATTATACAAGCAATATTTTTTTCTCCGAATAATACTTGTGATTAAAAGAAATCCATCAAATAGCATTATACATTTGTTATGAAAATGATCTATCATGTAGGCTCCATTTAAGGCTCCTTTGGATGCCTTATAATAATGTATTAATTCATGCTGATGATCTTACCTCATGACCCTTCAGTGTGGCCTAGCTATGTTAATCTGTTATAGTCTTTTAATTTCCATCATCTGTATTGGTTGCATATGCTTGTTACTCCATAGTACCACCTACCAGTCTGTGTCAAGGACTGGAAAAGAACAAGAAAAAGTGTATTTCAGAATCACTCTCTTTCAGCATGTGTTAATAATAGAAGAAATTATAAAATGCACATAATTTAAAAATACTGTTACATCTGAGCATTCATTGAAAATAGTAAGTCCTCCAAGTACTGTCAGCTTTGAACTAGGAAAGAGAGTTGGGTCATTGATTTTATTAAGCAAGGGCTTATTTACATTTTTTGTGTTGGTTTTTTTATTTTTAAAAATCAGTGAGAAATTATCACTCGAAGGATGGGTACAGGGAATGGGCAGCTTTTTAGAAGTCAACCATTTTATTACACCCATTTTTCTGATTCTTGAATTTTGAGGATTATATGTCTAAAAATCCTTGTGGTGAGAGAATACTGTATCTGGTTGAGAAAATCAAGACCATATGGTAAAACTGGGTAAGAATAACCAAGGCCTAAAACATGGGAGAACTAAAGAATTTACAAAAAATTGTTAAATAACAATGTCATACAAGGAAAGTAATTTGTATGACTTAAATGTAATTAATTCATTTATTCTTCATCCACAGAAACTTCTTATAAATTATTTCTGTGTTTTCTCAGAAAGTATTTATATTAAGTGGGATTTTCTCCCCTTTTTATATTTAGTTCTTCATCTGAAAGTATAATGTTTGTTTAGCTTTGCCTTGAAGTGGTTGTCTCCCATTGCTGGGTCTCAGCTGGATTTGAAATACTGATCAACTCAAATTCTGAAAAATTTGGGGTAATTTTTAAATAAGCATACTGGGTGTAATTGAGTAAGTATTTCTTAAACCTCTCTCAACCTGTGGCTCATCTTTAAAATGGGTTATACAATTGTGAAAATTAATAAATGGTTGATAGGTGTTAGCTGTTATATTAAGTATTAATAAAGAAAATTCACTATTATATAGAAACATTTTAAATTTGAGTCTCCAAAATGAATGGAAACTTAATGGAATTTGACTTTTAACATGTGTTTAATCTATTTTAACCTATTTAGTGTCTTTTAGTTTTCTGTTTCTTTCTTGCACATCTTTTTCTGATGGTGGGTGTTATTTAGGAAATGAGGCAAAATAGGATATTGAAGTAACACATAATTCATAGATGACTTCTTTGGGGAACCAGTGAGGCAGAAGAATGGTTTCATAGAAGGAATATGAGATTAGGAGTTAGAAGATGTGAGAGCTTGCTTCAAAAATAATCATGATTACTTGTGAACTTATCTTTTGTCAGCTTTTTGAATCTCACAAGACAACCCATTATGATTGTTCCAGAAGTGTGAGGCACAGGTCATGTTCTTTTTTATACACATTGTCTCTCTTTGAAAGAGGTAAAGCACTGCATTAACAAATGTCAGGTGTGAAATCCTTCTTGAACTTTCCAACTTCACTCCTGCTTACTGTTTTTCCCAGTACCCCCTAAAGTCTAGTTCCTCCTTAATACATGGCCGTGACCGAGATTATCTCATGTTGCACTTACTAGACTATTAAAATTCTTTGTTTACATGTTTCTCCTGTTAGACAGAACTTGAGTACAGAGATAGCCCATTTTTCTTGTATTCATGGTACCCACACTATATTTTGCCTATAATAAGCACTCAGTGTTTGTTGAATGAATTTACATTAATATGCATGTCATTCATGAGAAGTAAAATTTACTAAATTACAATGGAGTACAGAGTTGGTTTCTCATTTTACTATTGGGTGTAAAACACTGATGATTTATTACCTCCTGAAAGAATTAAATTTAGCATTTTTCTAGTTCAAGTAGTCTTTCATAAATTTTTGAGACCCTTTTATGAGCCTGACCACAGTAAATGGCCTTATTGGTGCTTAACAGATGCTGTGATTCATGGGAACGATAGGTATAGATTTCATGCTTAAAGTGACTGAATAAAATAGGCACATTGTCCTTTGTTAGTTTCCTCAATTGGTTCTTTTAATTTTCCTGTTCTTACTGGTGATACCTAAGGCATCTGGCCAGTGCTGAGTATTTCTTCTTGACTCATCAGTCTTTTTGCCACCTGCCAAAGAAATGTTTTTACTTTGGTCAAGAACATTTGGAGTTAGATTTCATTATTATTGTAGGTCATGGACCACCTGTTAAGTCTAAGTATGTCATGCTCATTAGCGTTGACTGTAAGCCACTAGAATGCTTAATTCTTGTGTTCTGCTGTTTTAAACTTAAAGGTGTTAATGGAGGATGGAAAAATCCTTTATCTGAATAAGAAATTAGCTACCAAATTCTTTCCCAATTCCCAGTGTGATTTCTCTTTGTGTGAAGCCTGGTAGACTGTATTAAATTTACTTTTATGTACTCTTTCAGGATCATTATAATTTTTTCCTTAGGTAAAAGCCAGCCCTTTTGGAAATAATTTAGAAAAGAGGAAATTGAGGGTTGGGAATTAAAAAGGAAGAAACTTGGCTGATAGGCCATATGTAGAGGTTTTAACCTTTCAGCCTAGAAAAGATACTTCTGGTACTTATCTTGTATCTGAAAGCTGGGAGAAAGCTGAGAACTCTTTTGGGGGCCTTCCTGGAACCTTCTGGGACCCCAGAAAATTGGAGTCTGTTACAGTAAGAAAGGAATTTAGTGGGCTTACAAATATTTGGGTGCAGTGAAAGATTCTTAGAAAGCATTTTATCTGTTGTGAGTCAAGAGAAATTTACACTTGAATGAAATTGTAGAAGGGAAATCCTGAATTTTCTAGAAAGCAAGATGTTTAGAGAACCTTAAAAGCACAGTATCTTTCATTGTGAACTGAAAGAGTAAATGTCACTTATAGTCCTTTTTTTAGTACTACAGTGTATTGCAGTAATTTACAATACATTGATAGGAGCTCCTGTGGGTTCTTTTTCTACCTTTGATCTCTCTATCTTATTTTTGTATTAGGTCTTAAAATTTCCCCCAAGTATATTCTCCTCCTATGGGAATTCACTGAGTTGTTAGCCCCCTGATTGGGGAGGGGCTATTTTCCATATATATTTTACATGCAATGTGAACACCTGTATAAATCTCTAGAGAGAGGGCTGTGGTGAGCTGGAAGAATATGTGCTATGTATAAGTGAGCGAAAGAATAAGAAAGCTCGACCCTAAAGCAGCATCTGTTGACTTTGATTCTGTGCAGAGTTGACCAACTTCCTTGTGGTCTTAGCTAAGCCCTTTAGTCTTTTTGAGCCTTGGTTTACTTATATATAAAATGAGTGAGTTGAACTCGTGTTCTCTGGTTCTTTATAAATGTATTTATGCAGTAGATACTTATCATGTGCCAGTGGTGCTGGGTATTCAGCAGTGGACAAGACAGATACATTCTGATCCTTGTAAGAAGACTCTTTTTCCTATCTCTGTCGACCTGTCCTTCTTCCACTCCTTCCCTTACGTAGTAATTGGGTGAATATTGAGGGAAGGAAGCAATGTGAAATGATTAATTACAAATTTTGAGACCTGTCTGTTTTTATTTACAAGGTGAATCAACATTTTTTTGGGAAAAACAATTTGTAAAGAACATTATATAATTAAAATGTTATTAAAATTAAGAAGTGAATTATCTGTTAGTAGAAATTATTGGGTAACATGGGAGTGAGAGAAATGAAAGACTCAGCTAGAGAATGATTTTGTTTAAGTTTAGGCGTACCAGGTGTAAAGGAGGAAGACTTATCCTTGACATTGAAAAGTAATTTTTGAAATATTTGAGTGATTCATACTTTTTTGTATATGCTGAAGGTCAGGTGTAATTTTTGGAGGGGACTTCTTTGGTATGAGTCAACTCTTGAGCTTTATTCCTTGAGTCAGGAGAATAGATGTTTATTATCTCACAAAAGGGGAAAATAATTCAAGTAGAGTTGGTAAAAATGAAGGGAGTAAGTTTTTACTTAAGTTATATAGTGAGGCATGTAAAATGAAAAAATCCCACATTTGGCTTCTAGATCTAAAATGACATTTTAGTCAGTGTAGGATGGTTCAAGAACATTTAACTATGTTGGAGGCAGCCAGGTTAGTTAGCCCCACAGAATTTAAAACTCTGTTTCAGAGATCCTGATGAAAGCCACTAAATTTATTGGTTATCACGTAGTGAGAGTAAGTTCAGTTTTCTCCAGACCTGTGACAATTAGAGGTTGGTTCTAGCATATCTAATGCTTAAGTTTCAAGGCTACCTCTATTTGAGAGCTGTTTGGGGGAGATAACCTTGTAACACATACATTTTAATGAGTACATTACTTTTACCACCTGCTGAAGTAGACTTGGAGTGACTACTGACCTAGAGTGAACGCTTGTGTTCAATATTAATATGGCACGTCTGGGTCCCAACAGCAATCTTTCATTTTGACATACACATAGTCAAAGTAAATTAATGTTTAAAAGCCGAACACTTTAGGTGCAGCCAGTGTGTGCATTCCATAATAATCCTTCAGAAGCAGTTTACATAGAAATGCTGAGTGCTTTCTTATATTTTATTTATTATATGTATGGGTCCGCATAGCAGTATTTGTAACAAGATTTATCCAGTGCCATTTTTGTGACTCCCTTGTCTTGTGGTGGCTACAGAAATTAATTATTTTGGGATTTAATCTTTGCATGTTTTAAATAAAATTACACTGTTTTTTATATTTTCATGCTGGCAAGATAGTAGCTTGCTTTCAGTTCTATTACTTTTAGATTTTTTTAGTTAAGCTAATTCCTTTATTTCTGCTCATATCACAGGTTTTTAGAATTATAGTAGTAATTTTTAATAAATTAGGTTTAGAAATAGAGTGTATTTGTGACTGTCTATGTAACAAGAATATTGCTAGAGCATTTTTCTTTTCTTCCTTACATAGCATTTTCTAAGCTTGTTTTTATTGGTTGAAAAGACACTCACGGCAGATGTAGTAATAGGGAAATTATATTAACATTTAAGTATTGAATTAGCTTGTAGCCAGAGTCTCCTACTAATATGATGATATTTAACTCAGGATTTTAAGGACCACATTGCGCAACTCATTGTTACACATTTCCTGTTTTCCGTTTTTAAAAAGTATGTTAGATCTGCTTTTGCAGATTGAAAATTTCCATTGCGGATTTTAATGTTGTTACTATTTTACCTTGCTTGTCAGTGTTTGTTATTTATATATTAAGAATATGTATATAGTGACCGTAATGAGAATAGTATGTTATTGGCGCCATATGTAAACAAGACAGTTTTCATAACACTTTTGCAGTTTAATTTCAAAGAAAAACCTCAAGTTATATTTATTAGCAAACATATTTCAGCTCTAGGGAGTTTTTCATTCTCCAAAAAGATGGCAGATGGAAGTGAACCTAATATGTGTTTAAGGAAAACACGCTGCATTTATTTTAAATTATATATCTTTCATCAGTATGATGCTTTATATTTTGTCTTAGAGTCATAATAAATGCCATATTTTGTTGTAAAAATCAAAATTAGATTTTTGCCTATGTTTGACAGAATTTATATTCTGTTCAGAAGTAAATGATCTTGGTTTAGAATATAGACCATCAACAACGGTTAGATTATACTCAATACATTTATAATTTCCTGAGTCTTGGATATCCCAAACATTAGAAAAATATATGCTTTACTGATGGTGCAGGGGATTTAGACTGGATTTGGAAACATTGTACAGGGAATACCTATTGTTTCCATTGAACGATGTGTGCCCTAGGGAGATGGCCTTTCTGACCCACTGCTCTTCCAGTCCTAATGGACTTGCACGGAGCCCAGCCCAGCCTCTCACTCGGTCCTGTTTTCAGTGCCCGTGTGTGACGGCAGGCCGGCCCAATTAAACATCTGTTTTGTGGCCGTGGGAGGCAGTGTAACTCGCTGGCCCACACTGGTTCAAATTTACTGCGCTGGCTTGATTAGTATCATGCTGTCACTACCTGAATTAACTAGTTTGGATAAATTGTCTGTATCATATGAGCATACTCATTTTTGTTCTGCATGGGAAAGTTTTGTTCTCATGTAAGATTTCATGAAAGGATATATTAGTTTAGATTAATTGGAAAAATCAGCATTTTAACACCACCAGGTACTTTGTAAGTGATTTCTGTGAAAAGAGAATATATAAATATTTTGGGCCTATTATTCCTAATCTGATTTTAATTTGTTTAATTTTACAATTTTCCAGAGAAAAGCAGCCATAATACATGTAACTCTAAAAAGATTAAGTTTAGGTGGAATGCGTGCAGGTGTAGGTTTTAATGGTGTCTCGGTAATCTGTACAAACACACTGTAGAGGAAGAGCATCTTGTTGAAGTAGTAAGACCTCTCAAAGAGCAAGCAGTGCAGAGGGTCCTTAGAGACCCTGGGCGATTTGGGTGGGAGCTACTCCTGTGCCTCCATGGATACACACATGACAGGCTGACATTTCCTTTGGTAAAAAGTAGTTCACGTCAGACAGTGATCTTCTTGCAGCTTTATGGACTTACTTGCAAGGGCCTGGTTATTCAGAGTAAAATATGTGCATGATTACATATAATCAAGGTTAATTTTTATCAAGGGTCACTATGTTTTTGCTATGGTCTGACAATCATGACCTACATTAAAAGAGCCCTGTGGGTCTGTCTGGTGTATTTTTGCTTGATGTCTGGATAGTTTGCTTCAGATGCTTGTCAGTTTCATTATATATTATCATTTGGGGCTCTTGCTGAATTTTCAGGTATACAGTAAAACCAATGCTTCCTGCTATTAGATTGTCATGAGGGAGCTTCTGTTTTATGATGTGAAAACACTCTTTAATCTTGAAGGATCAGTAATTTTGGGGACATGGTCCATTTGGTTTTGTGTTATGTTCAATTGGTAGACTATTTTGAAATACAACAGACTTTAGTCTACAACCAAGATTTGGTTGAGGTAATTAATATTTTACTTAATTCTTGGGGAAAATATTTTTGAGTTTTTAGTTCAAATATATTTTTCTTGCTTACACAAAATCCAGATGAGTAGTTTATTTCATAACTTGATAGCTAAGTAGGATTTGTAAGACAAATTTACAAATATTTCCTGCTTTTGCTGATATAAAAGGAGTGGTAGGTAGTGTTCTTTAAAAATGTGATTTAGGGTGTTTTGGTAACTCAAAAACAGAACTTAGTGGTGGTTAAAACTGGGTATTTGGTTTTGTAGTGTTGAAATTATATTTAACTTTGGCCATATCTGTCTTAGTAGTTGAAGGGATAAACAGTTCAAACAGTAAGAAAAAAGCAGTTTTTGTTTTTCAGTTTTCTACTTTAGATATCAGTAAATCATTGCTGTAGCCTTCTTTATCTTTTGTTTGCACAAAAAACCTGTTAGAATTATGTCTGGGGGGACCATCTGCTGTGGTTCCCAGTCTTGTCAGTGTGATAAGGGATAAGCTGTATAAACAGGGGCACAGTGAGAGAGAGAGAGAGAGAGAGAGAGAGAGAGAGAGAGAGAGAGAGAGAGGAAGAGAGAGGAAGAGAGGAAGAGAGGAAGAGAAAGGGAGAAAAAGCAGGCTGGTTTTCCGAAGAGAAAAGTAGAATGTGGATTTAATTTTATGATGTAGCCCACAATCATAGGATTTTGCTCAGAGTTTGTCAGGATTGAGGCTGTAATGTATTTTTTTAGAAACCACAGGTCCATGTTATTTGAATGGTTTGGTTTTGTTTTATTATATTTTATTGGTTATGCTATTACAGTTGTCCCAATTTTTTCCTCTTTGTCCCCCTGCTGCCTAGTACCCCACTTCTCTCCAGCAATTACCCCTCTCCCCGCCTTAGTTCATGTCCATGGGTCATGCATGTAAGTTCCTTGGCTTCTCCTTTTCTGTGCTATTCTTAAATTCCCTCTGTTTGTTCCTACCAATTATGCTTCTTGATCCCTCAACCATTTCCCCATTGATCCCTACCCTTTCCCCGCTGATAACCCTCCATGTGATCTCCATTTCTGTGAATCTGTTCCTGGTCTCGTTGTTTGCTTGGTTCGTTTTTGTTTTTGTTTTTGATTTTTTAGGTTCTGTTGTTGATAGTTGTTTGTTGTCATTTTGCTGTTCACATTTTTTATCTTCTTCTTTTTCTTAGATAAGTCCCTTTAAGATTTCATATAATAAGGGCTTGATGATGATGAAGTCCTTTAACTTTACCTTATCTGGGAGGCACTTTATCTGCCCTCCCATTCTAAATGATAGCTTTTCTGGATAGAGTCATCTTGGCTGTAGGTCCTTGCCTTTCATGAGTTTGAATACTTCTTTCCAGCCCCTTCTTGCCTGCAAGGTTTCTTTTGAGATATCAGCTGACAGTCTTATGGGAACTCCTTTGTAGGTGATTGTCTCCTTTCCCTTGCTGCTTTCAAGATTCTCTCCTTATCTTTCCTCTTGGGCAGTGTAATTACGATGTCCCTTGGTATGCTCCTCTTTGGGTCCAACTTGTTTGGGACTCTCTGGCTTCCTGGACTTGTATGTCTATTTCCTTTACCAAATTAAGGAAGTTTTCTTTCATTATTTTTTCAATAAATTTTTAATTTTTCGCTCTTCCTCTTCTGGCATACCTATCATTCTGATACTGGCATGTTTGGAGATGTCCCAGAGGTTCCTAAGCCTCTTCTCATTTTTTTTGAATTCTCGTTTTTTCTTTTTGTTCTAGTTGAATGTTTATCTCTTCCTTATGTTCCAAATTGTTGGTTTGAATCCCAGCTTCCTTCCCTTCTCTGTTGGTTTCCTGTGGACTATTCTTTATTTCACTTAGTGTAATCATTTCTTCCTTTATTTTTTTGCTGTACTCATGCAGTTCTCTGAGCATCCTGATAACCAGTGTTTTGAACTCTGCCTCTGGTAGGTTGGCTCTCTCTGTTTTGATTAGTTCTTTTTCTAGAGTTTTGTTCTCTTCTTTCATTTGGGCCATTTTTCTTTGTCTCCTCAATTTTAGCAGCTTCCCAGTGTTTGTTTCTGTGTATTAGATAGAGCTGCTTTGACTTCCTGTCTTATAGCATGGTTTATGTAGAAAAGGTACCTATGAATTGTGTGGGGCAGAGCCTTAGGTAATTGCCAGGGCAGGGCTCCTCTTTACTGCTTTGTGGCTGTGTGGGGAGGTTTCCGAGAGGGGACAGTGACGCCCTCTGGCTCATGGTGGTTCACCTGGTGCTTGCCCTATTTCTAGTCACTTCACCCCCTACTGTGTGTGACTGGCACCTTTCCAGCTGCTGCCCTCCTGGTGAATCCCGGAGTGGATTTGTGTACTTTCTAAAACTGTGCTGGCCCTGTAAGTGGTGAAAATCTGGTAGTTTCTTTTGCCACCCCAACCCCCCGGTGGTTTTTACAGCCAGTGGTAACAGGAAACTACCTTTCCTGTGCTGGAACTCTGGGCTGTGAGGCCTGGGGCTGGGATCATTTGCTCTGAAGGTAACCCTCCTGTCCGTTCTGCCCCTGCTGCTGCTGCCACCTCTCCGCGTCACATGGCCTCTTCACCCATCTCCACGACTCCACCCCTCCTGCCTGTCTGGATGAATGTGTCTTCTTTAAATCCTTGGTTGTCAGACTTCCATGTAACTCAATTTTCTGACAGTTCTGGGTGTTATTAGTTGTGAGATCTGGTTGTAATTCTTTCTATGGTTGTGGAGGAGGCGAAGCATTTGTACCTATACTCCATCTTGACCAGAAGTCTCAGATCTGAATGGTTTGCTTTCATGTAATATTTTATCTTCCTTTTTGATTATATCGTTCTTATTTAAAAGTTCTTTGAACATATTTCAGTATAACACTTGACATTGCATTACTTTCTAGATTATCTGTTAAGTTTTGAGATTTTTCTGAGTTGAATCCTCAGAAATTATCCTTCCACTTTTTCATTTGTAATGAGTTCATGGTGCTTCACAAGGAACAAGCTGGTAACTTCCATGGCAACACTCTCTATCAAGACATCACAAATCTGTCTTGTCCCTTACCTTTAAACTCTCAAGTACAAGGAAAAGGAGGTATGTAAGCAGCAGTATTGTTCCTGTAGCATATTGGATTACAGTAGGATTGGAGGAGGGAGAGGAAAGTTAATTAAAATATTGTTCTCAAAAGTACTTTAAATTCACTTAGCTACATATATACACATATGTATATAAACATGTACATGTGTGTGTGTATATGTATGATTTATTTGAGTTATTTTTTGTTTGTAAAAATGAAAATTTCCAAAAAATTGAAGACTGATTATTTATTTAAAAATTGTTTTAATGATTTTATTTTATTTTTTAGAGAGGGGAAGGGAGAGAAAAAGAGAGGGAGAGAAACATCAATGTGTGGTTGCCTCTCATGCGCCCCCTACTGGGGACCTTGCCTGCAACCCAGGCATGTGCCCTAGGCTGGCGGTCGAACAGGTGACCCTTTGATTCGCAGGCCAGCACTCAACCTCTGAGCCATACCAGCCGGGGCTGAAGACTGATCATTTAACCTGTATGAGAACAGTGAAAGAATATTAAGTAACTGAGTTACAGTAAACATGTAAACTTACCATCAGTTACTCTAGTCATGAGAGGGCTGCCTTTACTTAAAGGCTGTAGCACCTTCCCATCAGTTATTTTGACTTAATTCATTATTATTTCAACATGATAGTAGCACCTTGAACTTTAAAATGAGTTTTAGAATTTTTTTTTTTTTTTTGTTTCCTATTAACAGGTGGTAGTGAGATGATGCAATTGCTTGTTTTTGGAATAGGAGAATAATCAGTGTTTTATTGTGACTGAAAATTCCATATACTTTGAGATCAGGAGTTATAGAATACATTGAAATTCATTTTTAATAAATATATTTTCAAAACAAAATATATTTTATTTTCCCATATGTATTTTGCAAAATTTCCAAAGTTTATTGGTGTGACCTGTGAAGCTGGTAAGCGTTTCCCATGCTCCCTGTCACATACCTTGCATGCATTGTTGCCAGTTCTTATTATAGAGTCTCTCCTTTGTACTCTGGAAGTCAGCTCTCCTGCCTGATTCCTTCCATTTGATGGCAGGCACTTTGGAGCAGGAGCTTCCTCTTCCCTGTGTATAGGTGGCCATGGAGCAAGTGTTCAATAAAGGTTGAGAGAATAGAGATCAGAAGGAACAGAGTTAGTTTTTTGGGATAAAGTTTTTTTCTATGACAAAGGTACATATTCTAATATTTGTGTGTGTGTGTGTGTGTGTGTAAAATGAAGTTGGAATATGTTTACATACCTGTTTGTATCTTTTTAATTTTATAGTATATTTGATGTGTTGGGCCTACTCCCATGTACCTGTCTAGGCCTTATATGTAGCCATCACCAGAGAACCCCCGAGTCTGTCCTTTCCCCCAATACCTTCATTTCTGATGAGCTAACCCTGCCAAATCTGTGCCACGTGTTGTGGTAGACAGAGATGCTGGTTGTGAAGGTTTTCAAAGTCTGTAGGCACTAGTTGGTGGATTATATTAAAATTTTTTATTTTGAAATATTTGACAGAGAAAAGGACTAAAAGAAGAAAGTAAGGAACAGCTATATACTCCCTGTCCAGATTTAGAAATAAAACATTACTGATGCAGATGAAGCTCCCTTATATATGGAGTGGGGGTTAGGTGGGAGTACACTTTTCATTCTCCCTTTCTGCCTATTTACTCCAGAAGAGCTTCAGCCTTCAAAGGAAATCTTTGCCATTGTGCGTTCATAGTACTCCCCTAGGCCTGTGTGTGTATTGAACCTGCCAATGCGTTACAACCATCTGTTCAAGTGTCTGTCACCTCTGCCAGGCTGTGCGTCATCTGTGTGTTCCCAGCATTGTACGCAATGGCTGGAGTGGAATAGGTGCTCAGTAAGTGCTTGTTCCCTGGATGAGTGAGTGAGTGAATGAGTGAATAGGGACAGTTCTTTTCTAACAAACACCATATCAATGTAGGATCTGTTTAGCAAAACTTTCCTTGTCTAGTCCATAGTTCTAGGGCCTTGCTACTCTGATTCGAACAAATTGAATTAAACATGAAATCCTGTAGAACAGATGCATTTACAAGTCTCTGCTCACACAGCTGCTGGTCTATTTAATAAAAACATTGCTGTTTTGATTGAGTATTCAGTCTTTCTTTTTGTTAACTCTATTAGTATTGTGGTGTAAGCACAGACGGCAAACTCTCTGAAATGAGTGGAAGAATCAGCCAGTGATCAGAACTGAGAGAGACAATAGGAGATGGATGCGAATAGGATGCACAGGGAAAAGGTTTTGTTCTTAGGTGTAGTTTTAATAAAAAGAATAAATACATATATTTGTCCTCCCTAGACCATAACTAGTAAGTCTTTGAGCTCTTATTTCTTAGGTAATTATTCTAATCTTCCCTCTCCTAAGTCAACTATGTATAACATTCCTTCTCTAAATTACAAAGAGTGTATACAGGTGCATTTGCGTTTGAAAAATTTAAAAAACTCAGGTATGATTTATATCCAATAAAATGTACAGGTCTTCAGTGTTCAGTTAGTGAATTCTTTTTCCATTTTATACACCCATGCACCACCACTTAAAGAAGATAGAGAATATTTTCATTCTCTTGGAAATTTTCATTGTACCTTTTTCAATAAACCCTCCCTTCCCCCTGTCCTCTGCAGCAGCCACTCTCTGATTTGTTCCAGTTTATTCATGGGGGTCATACAAATATAATAATAGAGTATATGGCCTTTTGTGTCTGACTTCTTTCACTCAAAATAATGTTTTTTGAGATTCATTCACATTGTTGCATGAATAAATTCCATTTTATTTACTATTTATTTATTTTTACCCACCCTCCCCTAAATTCCATTTTATTCTAACAAAAATTTGTAACTAGCAACCAAATATATATTTGTTTTTACCTTAAAGCCGAGAGATTGAGCAGTGGTGTTTGAGGAGTCTTGTTAATGGAGTTACTGGCAGCAGCTCCCATCTGTGCAGGGCCGGCCCCTGTGCCGGCCCCTGTGCCGCGTGATTGGCATCATCTTACTGCCTTCTCTGGTTGTGCGTACTTAGTTCTCATCGGTAGACAGACTTGGTGAAAGTCTTGACAGCTGATGAAGGATGATGTTTGCCAAAAGAAAATGTATTGTGTTCTAAAATCCTGATGTTTTCCTCAGGTCTAAGCACTGTTTATGGTGGATTTTGATAAGCTAAAATATGAACCAAGAGGAAAAGTGTAGAAGGGCAATGGAAAAGAGGTGTGTGTGGGAAAGTAAGTAGTGCAGTGGCTCACTTTAGTTTTCCTTCACACTGGCTGCAAGGAAATAGCCTTTGTATATATGAGAAGTTGTTGTGTTAAGCCTTTCAAAGATGCTTATAATAATGCTGTGTTCATCTTTTTGTTCAGACTTACTATCAGGCCAGCTTGAATTTTTATGCATAGATTTTTTGTTGCTTGCACTTAAATAATACCTACTATGTGCCAGACACTGTCCTAACTGCTTTATATATATTAATTCTCAGAAATATGCAAAGTGTGAATTTTTTCTTTTTAATCTTTGTTTTGCATATGAGGATGCTGAGGCAGTGAGAGGTTGAAGGACTGGACCAAAGGCACATAGGTAGTATGGGTGGGGTGGAGCTGGGTTTCCTAGCAGGCAGGCTGGTTTCAGATCCTGCGCTTTCAACCACTGCACTGTTTGCCACAATCCCTCATTCCTAAACACACTCTTTACTTTTCCTTGATCCTGGTGGTGATGCTGGGTGAGTATTAAGACGGTTAGTAAGGATTGATAACAACCAAACAGATGGAATGATGGGGACTTACTTTTATGACTTATATAATTCACAAAATAGGTCTTGAAATTACAGGCCTTTTTTTTTGTTTTTTTTTTTTTTGTTTTTGGTGCAAGGGAGTATATTTAGGAAGGAACTATTTACAATTCGAAATCTGTGTTGGTAATAATAGAGCAAATACTTTAAGCCTTAACAAAGCTTATCTCCCAAATAACATCGTGCTTATTCTCAAGTCTGTATGTGTAGTGGATTCATGCTTCTCCGCTAGTTGTGTGTAGACCCTGGGGGTGAGAGAGTCACTGGATTTATTGCAGGGAAAGTCTCAGAATGCATGTTTGTGTTTTCTTAGTCATTGGCAGTTGAAAGTATTATATCACCACACGGGGTCCTTGTACTCAGAAAGATTGGACACACTTGCACTAGGCCCTTGACTTTGGGAATTTCACATGTGGGGTTTCAATTACTTTCAGAAGGTCTGTGACATTTAGTAGTTAGTTATGAGAGTAATATCAATTTAATAGAGCTGTGGACTTAGGAGAATTAAAAATAATATATATGGAGGAATTAGCAGTCGGAAGGCTATAGTATAGAGTCTTGTCATTTGGTTGGTGAACCTCACAGAACTCCCACCTGTCTATTTTATTTTTGACACTCATGAATTTGGGAAGGTCTCAGAATGTATCCATTTACCTCGTCAAAGGGTCACTGTTGTTTCCACCCCTTGTCCACGTGAGCCTGCAAGTTTATTCTCTGGACTCAGGCCTGCACTGTCACTTCTGCCCCTTCGTCCTTTATGGAGCAGTTACTTTTTACTGTCTTTAAAGATGAAGTTCTTTCATTTTTTATTATCTAACTCCCCGCTCTATGTTACACCGTAGGCTGTTTATGGCTGTCACCCTTCCTACCTGTGGGTCAGAGCATTCTGGGTGGTATTTTAGCTTTTGATTGCTGGGCCATTAGCCCTTGTACCTCTTCCCTCAACTCATTCTTCGGTGAGTTTCATTGACACTTTTTGTACCTTTATTTTTTCATCTTAAAATACATCACTAACTTTTCCAAGAGAAGCCCAAATGCTTTTGTAACTTGGCCTCCAGAGCTTTAGTCACCCTGTGATGCAATAGATCATCTTGCTTCCTGCTAACTTGGAACACTGGAGACTGTGAAAACTTTGAATGGGGTTATTATAATACACGCTTTTAAAGGTCAGACTTCCGTTTTACTGTATTATACTGTAATTAAAAAATTATATACATTTATATTTTAACAAACTATACTGTCTTTGGTGAAGGTTGCTTTAAATATATAATTCTTTTGAAAAGGAGTATTTTTCCATGTACTAACTCATAGGATTTGTTGACCGTATTTAGTTTTTTAAGAAGCCTTTTCAATTTAATTTAATTTTTTAGTAAGAAGGCTTATAATTCTCTGCATTTCACGAGGAGACATTTTCATAGGGTCTCCCCAGTGTGTGCTTCCCACAGAGAAGGAACTCAGCTGCAGGACTGTGGGGGACGGAGATGAAGCTGTAGTCTTCACTCTTACAAAGCATTCGTCCTTCAGGACTTGCAAGGTGTGAAGCCAATGTTTTGGGCAAACAAATGTAATTTTTTTGGTTAGAGTGTAGTTAAATGTTTGAAGAAAAATTTTATATACTGTGTTTAAACTCTTGGTTTACCATAAGTTTCACTCGCCTTCCTTTTTAATGATGTTCCTCTTGAGATGTAGGTGTTAAAGAGACCCCACGGGTGTGGCAGTCCGTAGTGGTGGCTGCCTCAGCAGCCTTCGGCGTCGAGCGGTGGGAGATTACAGGCAATGCAAAGTGCCTGTGGTGCGTTAGAGTGGAAGCTCCGGTTTTGGGATTATTCTGCTTATCTATGATTTATAATAAATATCTTGAAATTGCAGGTTTTGCCTTTTGCAATAAAATAAAAGTCAGTAAATAATGTCACCACCTTTAAAACCCTGGTTTTTGGTGTAGCAATTTATGGTAAAATCTAAAAGGTACTTAGCTTTTACTGTGTGCTAGGCATTTTTCTGAGCACTGTATATATATTAACTTCATGTTAAGGATTAAACATGTTTTTCAAAAACGTATGCTAAATCTTTTTGGAAAAATACAGCAAAGCTGATGTGTGGACCATGGGTTTGGAAAAGCCAGCAACATCCCCCTGCCAAAACATGTGCATACAGATGTACACATAAATATAATCTGAAAAATAGACATAGTAGCAAATTAATAATTGATTTTTGCAGAGGAAGTATTTTCTTTATGTAGTTAACCCATAAAATATTCTGTTTTTTCATAAGACATTTTTCAGAGACATGTTCATGTATTTCTGAATTTTAACATCTCGGATAACTGTTCAGCATACCTATGAGATATAATACTATGTGCTGAAGGAAATAATTTTAAAAATGAAAAGATTTGGTTCTTGTCTTTATTTTTTAAGTTATCACAGGTGGCAAATATGGATGATCCTAACATTAAGGTGATGCCCCTGTTTTCCCAATGAGAAGATTAAGGTATTTTGATGAACTGGAATATCTAAACATTAGGAAGGAAGATGAAATTGTCAGATCATCTTATATTTAGAGAAGTTATACATACATAATTAAAATTGCATTATGTGCAGTAATTCTAAAATGTTATTTCCTTGTCTTTTCATTAAGCAATTTTATTCAAACTCTTCAAAGGACATCTTCAAAACAAGGGTTTTTCCCTGTTTGGCATCACTGTTTGAGTTGACTGACACAGTTTTCTAGACTTCACTTCTGTTTCACTTGTTTGAAATCTAACATTTAGAATCTGTGATGTGGTCCCTGGAAATTTTCTCTCAGGTGTCTGTTCTCATAATTAAAGAGCAGTTGGTTTTGTCTTTCCTCTTTTAGAAGCATATATGTTGATCTGTACAGTGTAACCACTTATTATAATGCTTTTAAAACTTAATCTTTGAAAGGCTTGTTTACAGTGAAATCCAATACTACCAGTGTGGGGATATATCCCTGGGAGTTACATCAGGGTTAAATCTCATTGCAGCCCTTTTTGCTGATTCAGGTGATTGAGTCAGGTGATTTCTCTGGGCTTCCAGAGATCCTGTTGCTCACGGATTCTTCTCCAAGTGATGTTCTGTTATTCAGAAAAAGGGAATGGAGCCCTGGCTGCTGTGGCTCAGTGGATTGAGTGTGGCCTGTGAACCAAAGAGTCTCTGGTTCAATTCCCAGTCAGGGCACACGCCTGGGTTGCGGGCCAGGTCACCAGGTGGGGGTGGTGGAGGCAACCACACATTAATGTTTCTCTCCCTGTCTTTCTCGCTCCCTTCTCTTTGATGTAAAAAGAAATAAATAATATATTAAAAAACTAAAAAGAATGGAGAGAGGAAAAGCTCCTCATAGTTAAGACAGACTTTATTAGAAATACAAAACAATTCCCTCTTTTCTGAGGGATAATTTTTTGGGGAAAAATAAATTGTGCCTCACATTTGGGCATTTGCTTAGTAGCTAGCTAACACTTCTTGAGGAGAGTAGGTAGGCTGTATTGCAGCCCAGTTCTCACTTGCTGTGCTGTCACCTTTGCTTACTGCTTTTCCTTGCCATGAACTTAGCTCCTTAATTTTTTTAGCCTGTTTCTTCACTTTCATATTTCTGTGTTTCATATTACCTTGTTATATTTTTTCCTCCTTTAGTCAGATGAACATTTATCACGATTGATGTATTCAGTATCATAAATATCGATAATTCTTATTTTGGGTGTGAGAGTATTGTTCTGATGGTTAGGATTCTACCAAATTGACCTCCAGTACATATTGATGTGTTTCTGGAATGAATGTTGTATGTTTTTTGCTTGCAGATTAGAACTTTAATATTTGAAATCAGACGTGTGCAATGTGGAGAGACAAAATACGCTCTTAAAATATTTGCATGATAATCTAAAGAACAAAACATTTGGTGGGAGAGGCAGAATGTTTCCAGGATCAACACTTGAGTTGAATGCTCTGGGAGAACAATTTTTTTTTTTTTAAATGCCTGGCAGGTGGCAGAGTTGAAAAACAGGTTTTTATAATGGAAATGGTGAGTCTTAGCTATAGTGGTATGAATGGTATTGTTAAGATATAATAGATGTATTGCATTATCTTATCTAATCAGACACTTTTGTTAGTAAAAGCTCCCCCCCTCCATTTAGTTTCAGCTTGCTTGTTGCAGAGAATGATTCCTTTTGACAGTTTTAGCTACTCACAACATTTTTGAGAGACTAAGGCTATTTTTTTGATCTTTGTCAAGTTTTAACATTTAATAAGCCTGAATTTATTTTATTAAAAATAGCCACTTTAAGCTAGGAAAGTAAGTATAAGAAACAGCCCAGATGTATTTCAGATGAGAGAATATGACTTTGTCTCTTTAATGAACATCAGTAATGTTGGTAGTGTTCTGTTGGTTGACGTTTTTCCCCTAATGTTACTGCTCATATTTCACATTTGATTTGTTTTCAATATCCTTACTCTTTGAAAGGGGCTCAGGAAATTGAATTACATTTTATATATTTAGCTTCTAATCTCATTCTTACTTTAAGAATCTATATAATTTCTAAAGGCTTTTTATAAGTAGGCGTCTGTAGTGTGTATAAATCTAGGAGGTTAGGAGGGAAATGCCACACAGGAGTGGGATTTGCTCACAAGGGTCGGGGTGGGGGTGGGGGGAAGGCACTCAGCTATATTTTAAGAAAGAATGGAACCATTTGTTCTATTCTCAGTAAACAGACCAGTGTCCAAGGGGGTCAGTCAGAAAAAGTGGATAGTTGCCATTTGATGATATTAATCCAATAGGAAGAAAGGATTTTGTACATGCAGGCTGGAAGGGACACAAACCTCCCACCCTTGTCTGAGACCAGCAGCACTGTGTGGGGAGGGGGCTGTAGGGTGGCCTGTAGCTGTGACACCTTTTCTCCTGTGAAGTGTTGAGTGTTCGCAGTACAGAGCCGAGTGCTGAGTCCTGCATAAGTTAAGGCTGAAGCTGAGGTCACTTGGTGGGTAGGTGGTTCTAAGAATGTATTTGCTTGATAGAACTCTTGACTAATTTAATGCATGCCAGTTTGCTCATATGAGGAGAATAAAGATGATGAAAAGCGGTCAATCTAGTGAAGCATAAAGCTATTCAGAACCGTCAGAAGACAATGTCCACACATCCCCAACACCAAGTCTACCTGTCTGCATGAATATTGCCTCCTGCACATGCTCAGTGGTCCCTCTATTGCACTCATTGAATGGTCTATGCCCCCATTTGAGGTCAACTCTATTATTGGTACACTTACCCTCACTCATCTGCTCAAGGACATTGCTCCTACAGTTTTTTACTTTCTGTTGGATTATTTCCCCTCTTTACTGGATCATTCCTATCATCAAACATTCTATGATATATTCTATTGTAAAATACACTCCTTCCTCGACACCATAGTTCTTTCTCTTCAAGTATACCGTTTCTTTCTTCTTTTGTAGCAAAATTCCTTTTCAGCAGTTGTTTATACCTGTTGCTTCCCCTTCTGTCTCCAGTTTACTCCAGTCAAGCACCTTTACTTAAAATGCTCTCGTCAGATTCACCAGTGACCTCAGTATGGCCAAATGCAACTGTCACTTCTGTGTCCTTACTTATTTTTTTCTGTTAGTATTTGACAAAGCTGATCACTCTTATCTTCTTGAAATGCTTTCACTGGGCTTCCTAGACACCATTCCCTCTTGGTTATTGTTCTCTTTCGATTTCTCTGACTGTTCCTTCCATCACCTTTGCTTGTTCCTCCTCATTAAAGTGCTCCCCAGGCACCACGTTGTTTTACTTCTCCACCTATATTCACTCATTTGGAACTTTAAGAAACATCAAAGCCCTTAAGTACTCTTTGTATGTTGACACTTTCCGAATATATATTTTCAAATCTAACCTTTTCTTTGAGCCCTGGACTCTCTGCCCATATATAGTCTGAATTTGGATATTTAAAAATTTTTTTAAAGATTTTTTGTTTGTTTTTATACAGAGGGGAAGGGAGGGAGAAAGGGAGAGAAACATCAGTGTGTGGTTGCCTCTCCCATTCCCCCTAGTGACCCTTTGGTTTGCAGGCTGGCGCTGAATCCACTGAGCCATACCAGACAGGGCTGAATTTGGATATTTCATAGGCATATCTATTTAACATGATCAAAACATCCAGTCTTCTGCCCTGGCTGGTGTAGCTCAGTGGATTGAGCGTACGCTGGGAACCAAAGGGTCCCGGTTCGATTCCCAGTCTGGGCACATGCCTGGGTTGCAGGCCAGGTCCCCAGTGAGGGCCATGTGAGAGGCAACCATAAATTGCTGTTTCTGTCCCTTTCTTTCTCCCTCTCTTCTCCTCTCTCTAAAAATAAATAAAATCTTAAAAAAAAATCCAGTCTTCTGACAAATCTCCATAATCTTCCTATTTCAGTTAAAGGAGTCTGCTTTTTTTTCAGTTGCTTGGGCCAAATTTGGAATCATGAATAACTGTTCTTTGTTTTCACATCCTACTTTGAATCTTTTGGCAAATTCTGTTGTCTCTGCCTTTAAACCACATCCAGAGTCCTACCATTTTTTTGGTAAAGATTTTATTTATTAATTTCAGAGAGGGGAAGGGAGGGAGACAAAGGGAGAGAAACATCAGTGTGTGGTTGCCTCTCATTCGCCCCCTACTGGGGACCTGGCCTGCAACCCAGGCATGTGCCCTGACTGGGAATCCAACTGGTGACCCTTTGGTACTCAGGCCTGCACTCAGTCCAGTGAGCCACATCAGCCAGGGCAGTCCTACCATATTTAACACTTTTACTTAGGCAACCACCTTAGTCTAAGCCAACATCATTTTCTTGCCTAGATTATAATAGGTATCTGATTTCTCTCTCTGCTTCTCCCCTGACCCATCTGTTTTCCACACAGCAGTCAGAGGTTTTTTGAATCTTTAAGCCAGATTATGTCACTCTTGTGCTCAGATTTCATAATGCTGTCCAACAGAACTTTGTGCAGTGATGGAAATATTCTATTTTGCACTGTGTAATATGATAGCCATTGGCCATATGTGGCTATTAAACACTTGAAATCTGGTGAATGCTATTGAGGAACTGAATTTTACTTATTTTTAATTTATATGTAAATAGCCACATGGATGAAAGCCAGAGTTTTTATATCATGACTTGTGTGAGTTAGATGAGGGATTTTATCATGACTTCTTACCTCTCTGACTTCATCTACATCTACCATCGTCACCCTGACATTCTTGCTGTTCTTTGAATAAACCAAGCGTGTGTTCACACTTGCTGTTCTCTCTGCCTGGAATGTTCTTCCACGTATTCACTTGTGATCCCCCATTACAGGTCTTTGCTCAAATATTACCTTGTCAGAGAGATCTTCCCTGATTATTCTATAAAATACCACCGTTCCTTCACGCTCTGTCTCTAACCTTCTTTATATACTTTGAGTAATGACCTAATGATGGCCACCTGATGTATTTATTTGTTCACAATCTGTTTCTTCCTCACTTGAAGGTAAGTTCTCTGAGAGCAGGTGCTCAGGCGGTGATACTGTTTTATCACCTAGAGCCTAGAACAATAGCCAGCCTATAATAGGCACTCAGTAAACATTTAGTTAATGAATAGTAACTGGAGTCAAGGTGATAAACCCTTATTGGCATGTGAATGAAGATTTCTTATAGTTATAAAGAAATTAATAATGACTTCAGTGCCAGGACTTGGGAAAGCTCCATAGAGAAAATGAAGTTTGAATTAGGCCTCAAAGAATAAAGAGAAATTTGTTTAATTTTAGTAGAGAGATTAAAATTATCGTCTAATTTCTATTTTAGTTTTACCTTGTTTTAAATAGTTGTGACATTTAGGTGACAAAAATGAGTATATGAGTTCTATTATGTGGTGGGCACTGTCCTGGGCCCTGGCGATACAAAGAGGAATAAGGTTTATAAGATGCTTACGCTTCTGTTAGAGTACTCAGGGTATACGATAATACTGTAGTAGCCATTGATGGAAAATAAAGTAGTGAAAAGTTGAAGTTCAGCTTTACTTCTGTTGCATTTTAAGTGTTATATTTAATTATTTAATAATTAAGAGGTTGGTATGTAAAAATTATACCAAGAGAAATGTTGTCTTTGATTCCGTGAGCACCTGTGTGACCACACTTCTAGCGGTTGTTATTTTCCAAGCCATCCTTGGTAGGAATCAACACCACCCCCCTTCCCTCCTCTTTTTCTCATTATGGGATGGGAGTTCTACAGGAAGCTGAGAATATTAAATTCATTAATCGTCCACAAACTTTCAGAAATTATAAATCTGCTATGTTGAGATTTTCATTTTAAAAAAGAAGCATTAACTAGGTTTATAAGATAATCTTGGGCTGTTACAGAATAGATACTGTGTGAATATTTGATGAATTTAATACTTGTAAAAGTCCAGTAGAAATGTGTTGAAGCTGTGCCTTAGTTCCCTTTTCGTAGCATTTTGTGGTTCGTTTAGGTATTCTGGTTGATGAATGGGCTATTCAAAAATCCTCTTTATTTTCTACAACCCCCGAGTGTATTCTTCAAAGCTTCCTTCTACATTGCTCCTCACCCAGGAAAATTCATCTTTCCTTCTCGCTGCCTACGTTACTTTTGTTTCTTTGAGACCACCTTTGAATTTAGGGCTTGTAAAATTGTAAAGATTTGTAAATGTTTGATCTCTATGTCCGTGAACACCTTTAAAAATCTTCTTTAATCTCTGAGATGAGGCATTCAAGAATAAGGCATCTTCGATTACAGAATCTCTTTGAAGTTTTCTTTCCATTTCAGTTTTTTGCTCTAGCCCTCCTACTTTCCATGGCTCTGAGGTGGGTTTTTATTAAAAAAAAATTTTCCCCTTTTGCTTAGGTCTCCTTGGCAGTCTTTCAAAAATTTGGAGGCAGAATTAGTAAAATTATACTTTGATTGAACTTTGTTTATTGTTTTCCAGCTCTCCTTCTCTACTAAAGTAGGTGCTTGGGATAGGAAGAGATTTTTTAAAGTATGTATTTTGATCTATTTTACATTTTATTGCTACTTCTGTTGTAGATACTATGGTCCTAAGAATAAGTGGTTATTTTCTTTGATTAGACTGGAAAGCTCAAGTTAATCAGTATGTGTGCAGTCTAGTTTACCTGTTATCCATTTTTGTTTTGTAGGATTCTGTACTTGTTTTATGAAATAAAAAATTTGAAACTTATAATGTGGGATTTTCTTTTGTGGTTTTACATGAATCAAAGCCTTGGCCCAGGCAATAATATTTAAAAATGTCACTACAGAAAGGTATCTTTTTATTTGTTTTCATTCAGGTAGCTCTCTGTGAAATTACTGTTGGTCTTTTTGTCTCTATGAATATCTACTCGCTACACTGAGAAATTTGCATTTTGTGATCAGTTTCATATATTATGAATTTTCAGGCTATGTAGCATTAAACAGAGCCGTTGAAATATATGTATCGTAATATCTTGCATATTTATGTTGGACTTTAAATTCAGTGATGAAGGTTTGCTTCTGTTTTCTCCTTTGTACACACAGGATCTAAGTAGTAGTTTCAGATTGCTTCCTATTTGATTTTAGATGTAATCGATACTCTTACTGAAAGCCAATGAAATTGAAGGCTTAACTTTGTAATAGAGTTTTTGTTTCTTTAATTCTGTAATTAATAATGATTGTTTCTCAAGTTTCTTTCGGTGGGTATTCTCATTGAACATTCAGGATCTTATAGTGCTTCTTGTTTGATTAGAAAATTATTCATCACTTGCCTCTCAGTTACTTAGGAAAGTGGAGGGTCTCCTAATTCACATTAGTGAGATTGAATTTCAGAAAAAAGAATATACTGTGAAAAATGCTTTCTTATTTTATTAGGTAGTTTTTCTCTTATTTGGGTAAAATATTAAGAATGCAGTTCACTGACTTTAGAATTGCACTGCTTTATTGTAGGCTTTAGAGAGGTGGTGCGGGAACGAAAGTAGGTAAGAATGTGTGATGGCACTAGGCTGCCTAAGTTCAAGAGCCACTGCCTCCCTTGCCGTGTGACCTTGCGTTGTTTAACTACTCTGTACCAGTTTTCCCATCTGTAAGATAGGATAACAGTACCTACTCCATATGTTTGTTATGACTAACAAATGAATTTAAAATATTTAAGACATTTAGAAGTGTTTTGAGGAGAAACAGTGCAATCGTAGTAGGTAGCTGCTACTCTTAGTATATTATTGTTCTTATTAGTATCAAGGGATAGTTCTATGTTTGAATTCTTGCTTGTCATTTAATAATTATGGAAGTCTCTCAGCTTACTTCTCTTTGAGTCTGAGTTTTCCTCTTTAAATTGAAGATTATATTATGTTGTACCTGATGAAGCCGTAGGGAGGATTGGAGATGGGAAGTGTAAATGACCTGCTATCGGCAACGTAGGGCACCTCAAGTTGTTTTCATAGTAGTTGTAGTTCTTACACTTTTTTCTTCTTGAAAATCCTGTGATACCCATACTTTTTCCTTAATGTATGGTAATACTAAACTCTGTACTGCTGAATGGATATCTAAAGAGTTTCTAAAAGGAGGAACTCTTTTGGAATTCAGGGCTTTAGGAACTGTGAGAGAAACGTGATAGAGAGCGTGAAGGTTCCACCCCTGAGTGTTAAAAATGGATGTGACTGTTAAGGCAACATTCTCTTCCTCCTCATCTTCTGTCTGTTGTTCCCTCCTTGCCGTTCACTAGTATCTGTTGTGAGTTGCTGCGGAGGCCGGAGTTGCGGTGCAGACACGGTAGTGCAGTCCTTTTCTTTCAGAGTGATGGCATGGAGGCCACAAGAAGCTGCAAAGACATATGATTAAAAGAGTTTCAGAGGCACTGTTAGATGAAGTTGCATTTCCTTAAATTCTTCTATTTGTGATGGTAATAGCCATAAAAAGCATTGGATACTTTGGAATCTAGGACAGGCTGCAGTGTGGGCTAGTTTTGTGTTAAAATTTGCTTTTGCTAATTTCACATACTGATTTTCTTTACCCTAGCAGGCAAAATTGTTTCTAAACTGAAACCTCAGCTTACTGAGCCTAATACTGATTTTGAGGGCTGCATCATGATAACTGAAAAACAGGTTACAGCCGTTTTTGAAGAGAATACAGCTGAGCTTTTGCATGTAGTACGGCATGTGCTGCCTGTCTGATGCATCTTACTAAAGCAAGTCATAAGGACATGACCTGCTGCCATGGGCACAGACACATGCTTTAAATTTGTAAGTGGGCCCTGGCTGGTGTGGCTCAGTGGATTGAGCGCTGGCCTGCGAACCAAATGGTTGCCGGTTCGATTCCCAGTCAGGGCACAGGCTTGGGTTGTGGGCCAGGTTCCCAGTGGGGGGCAAGAGGCAACAACAATTTAATGTTTCTCTCTTTCTCTTTCTCCTTCCCTTCCTCTCTCTCTAAAAATAAGTAATAAAAAAAATATTTTAAATTTATAAATGGTAGCCTACTGAGAAAGGGCTGTTGTGTTTATTGAAGTATACATATGAAATAAATTAAACATTTCAAATGACTAATTTTATCAGCTCTTAATTAATTAGTCTTTAGTACTGAGAAAAAAGATAATTAAAATATATTTACTAATGCTATAAGGTTTCTGCCTCAGGAAGACGAAAGGAGACATTTATTTTTCTTATACTTAAATATTGGCATTTCTACTTTATTCTCTGGGAGTTTTATATATATCAGAAGAACTTACTGAATTTTTTAAATTATAAAACTGTAACTATAAATATCTTTAATGCTTTTTAGTCTTCCTAAATTTAATTGCAGCCCCTCGGAATGTTAAAATCCCATCTTTAACTTTTGCAGTTAATATTTTCTGCTACTGTGGCATATTGTCACATTATTTTACTTACATTTTATTTAATTTTTCGAATGAGTTATATCCTTACATGGTTTAAAATACTTAATATATAAAAAGATTTAAGGCAAATGTTTGTTCCTATTTGAATGCCTTATTTGCTCAGATCTCATAGCCTCCTAGGTTAAAAAAAAATAGTTTCTTTTGTATCCTCTCATAGTTTATAAAAGTGCAAACAAATACAAATCTCTATTTTCCTTCCTCTTATCATATTTTAAAAAGTAGAAATCCAGAGATAGAAGGTAGTATAGATAGTAAGTGTTAGGTGTTAGATAACAATTTGGAAAGAACAAAGTCGCAGTATTTTTATAGTTGGAATTAGTTATTCAATTATATGCCCTTCCCCTCCCCTGTTAGTTCACATCGAGTGTACATGTTTGTTTCGTCTTCAGAATAGAAAGTTCCTGGAGGAGACCTGCCTTTCTGGAACTGTTTCTGTTTGACCCGTCCTATGCAAACTTACTCACTCACGCAAACACTGGGTGCTTTATACAAATATCACCACCCGTATTTTCTATTTGTGTTTCTCAAAGGAGTTTTTGGTAAAATTTGCATAATGACATGGCTCATTTGGCTTTGTATATTGTTAAGAGTTCAAATGCTGTAGATATGGAAGATTATAGTGTGTACCAAATAAAAAGGTGCTGTGACAGGCAATGTTCTCAGGATAACTCTGTCTTAGGTATTTCAGTCTAGTTTGCATATTGAATCTAGACCTATGATTATTAACCCAACTCTATTTACAGTTGATGAACATTTTGCATAAAATTGGTCTTGATAGCTCAAGTTATGTATAGTGAGTAAAATGTTAACTCCTCATGTAGCATTTTCTACTCTGTCATGATGAAAACTAATCTAAGCACATTTGGTATACTGATAATCTTTTCTTGAAATTAGCTGTGTTATCATGTCAATGTCAGAACATGTCTGACAGTTTGCCTTTGCATACTGGAGGCAGTGGATAGCATGTTTCAAATCCTAGCAGCTGTGCTGTATCAAATCTTCATAATCTCATTTTTGGAAGGGAGATCATTCAGGAGGGGACTGCGGCTTGTGATTTGTTTTATAGTTTTGAAAGAATTTACACTAATTTTATTTACTTAATGTTGGCTCTTGCTTTATTTCTAGCATTAACTGGCAACTTCCCAAGCATTTGGTATTTTTTTGTATGTTGTTTGGAGAAGGTGATTCTTTTTTTAAATATTGTGTGGGTGTATTGCATATGTAAAGGTTTACTGGGGGTGGTGAGCTGAAATAAATCACCTTTTCAGATGAAGTTCCTGGCTATTTACAAAGGTTGATTACTTCTTAGAACAGAGATTGCCTCAGATTTGCAAAAGTAGAGGAAAGTCACACCTTTTATTTTACCTTTTCCATCTGTGGTTGAACCTACTGTAAATATATTGGTTAAGTGTGTAAAGCAGTTGAATAGGCCTCTGTTTGAATGGTTTGGTTCTGCCATTTTCATTGAAGTCATTATTCTTTTTAGGACCTCAGGATGATACTGCTTTTGAGGTGGTGACTCAACAAATATCAGTTCTTAAATAATACAATTTCTATTCATTATTTTTTTTGTATTAAGAGTAGTCTCTTTGCCTTTGAAAATAAGTTTTTAATAAGATGGTAATTAAATAATACTCAAGATACTTACTTTTATCTATAAAATTTTAATTGCCTTGAGCAAATTTAATGAAGTACAAAAAATCTTGAATGTGAATATATAACATATGATAGTACTTATTAATTTTTGTAACAGTATTTATAAATTATTTCTAGCTAGGTAGCACCTTTAGTGTATTTAAAGTATTCGATTTGTAAAATTCACTTTAGGTACAATATTAGATTAAGATGTGTGTTATACTGTATAAAGTGAGATGCACCTCTTTGAAACTTGGCATGTTTTTCGTTTCTAAATTTCGTGGTGTGCTGACTGATTAACAGTATGTTCTTAGATTGACCCCAGATCCCCTGAGGGAACTGGCGGTTTCCCGTGGATGGTAGTATTGGCAAGTCTTCAGTCTTTATCCTGCCTTACTCTCCCTTCGGTCCATACGTAGGTCAGATTACTGAGAAAATCATTGTTATTGATGAATGCTTTGCACATGATTATGAAAGACTCAGTACCTCTGAGAAAGAGCAGAAACACAATTAAGTGCAGATGGTGACAACTTGTTTAATTTTGAGTTAATGCAGGCTAATCCAATGTCATTCATCACTTGGGGATAGCACTACTTGGGGTCCATCTAATGAAGATCATAATGATTCTTATTTTTTCTTCTAGATAAGTTAATATTTGAGTGTAACAGGTTTTTATTAAGTTTTAACAAAAGTTTTTTTGGGGAGAATGTTAAGTGGTGACTAAAGTTTTGAGTTTAACGAATGGAAGGAATAAAATAAACTGTGAATTGATTTACATTTGTCCTTGGAGAAGAGGAGATCAGCACTCTCGAAGCTTCTCCTCTGCTAGTGAGCTGCTCGTTGATAGGGATGAGTAAGATGATGATGATATAAGCAAAAATCCGGGGGGATCTAGATAGGTATACTAATAACATAAAACTTTAAAAACTTTAGCATGAGGTGATTGCATTATAGAATTGTGATGGAGTGAAGAACCCCTGACAGCCTTGATCTCAAATGTGTCTTATAGCTAAGAAAACCGAGGTCCTTAGAGAATGGGGGACATGTGCCAAGTTATTGAACTAATGAGTGGTAGTGTGGAATCCAGATTTTGTTTATTCATTCCAGCACTGTTTACTTCACTATTCTCCTTCCATGTTTTTGGTTATATAGAATTATTATTGGGATACTAGATGGTTAGATATGATTGAGAAAGGAGGTAAGAAGACGTAATGCAAAAGTTTATTTCCCAGTTCTGCTCAAGACTGGGACTGCTGATAGTTAATGGTAGTAGCTTATATAACATGAACGGCTTGCTGTGTAAGAGGTGCTGTGTGAAGAGCTTTTCATGTAATTACATGTGATCCTCCAAAGAGATTTATGAAGTAGGTAGCATTATTATCCTGTTTTATGAATGTGCAAACTCTGTCTTAAAGAGATGAAGTAATTTGCTGAAGATACCTGCCTACTGAGTGTGGGAGTACAGATTTGAGCTATCATATGCCATTCTACTTCCCATTGTATGGCTATGCCAGCATATAAAGTAAAGTTTTTGAACAAATCCAATGCTTCTTTTAGCTCTAACATCCAGTGACCACTGAATGTTAACTATTTTTCTTTAGATTTTTTTTCTTTCTAATTATAGTATGAATGTTAATTAATTAGATCTCACTATAGCTTCCAAGAGGGTAGACTCCTTTACATGGTAGAGTTTATTTAGGAAGGTCTACCAGCCAGTAGAAAGGAAGGAATGAGGTTAGCTTGCCAGTGTTTGGTCATCAAGATTTCAGACTTTTCCCTACTAGGGAGTGATTTCTTTCTGAAGTGGTTTTAAACCATCTTTAAAATCTTATAATTATAGTCTTTTGGAATTGATGGTAAATAGACAAGTTACCCGATTTACTCTGGCTTGGAAAATTGGAATACTTGCCTACCTCTTGTCTTTTCATATTTCTTTTCTCCATGATTCTTCAGAGATTACTGATAGATTCAGCAACTTCACATGCTTGTTCTCCCATTACCTTAGGATGTGAATGACCTGGACTGGATTTAGAGTAGCGAGGCACTTTATTCTTTGTACTCATCTTGGCCTCTTAATTCCTTTTAATCATATATTCTGTATCCTTTTCTAATTTGAACATCCAGTTTCTCAAGGCAAAAAAGAAAAACTCACTGTTAATTGTTTTTCTGGGCCCTGATTGGGACTGTACTGCTGTCGTACTGATTACATCTCAGAGGGGTGTAGATTTAGGGTGTGGTATCCACTTGCTCCCACTGTGATTAGAAACAAGGAGGATATTGTGAGCAAAGGTTGTAGTCTATGATTTTTTTCTCCCTCCTTTCAATTTCCTTTTCCTCCCTATTATTTGTCCCTGGCAAGTACCGCTACTAGAAGCACAGAGCATACCTCAAAAATTTGGGGGCAGATCAGTTACTTCTTTGCAGATAATGATGCTTCTTTTGAGAAACAGCTCCTGGTTTCTGTTGGGCCTTGCGAGAGAGAGACTCAATGCCTAATCATAGATAGATACCAGGTGGCCATGTGGCCTGAGCTTCCACTTGTGAATTGGGTGTCGTCTGAACCATTTAGCTATAGATTAAGAATGAACAGCAGCATTTTGTTACCAAATGGAAATAGTATATGTGTATAAGAGACCAAACTTGGGCAGATCTGGAAGGTATAAATAGGTTATATGAGCAAGTGGCTCATATGCCTTTGATGCCAACTTCTGTTTCATTGCTTCCTTTCCTTTAATCTGTGCTTATGGCTTGCTAGCAGTTTCTTATGACCAGTTGAGAAAAGAAGAAAAATACTTGAGCCTGGTTTACAAATGAGTCTGCATGTTATGCTAGTACCACTCAAAAGTCGGCACTGCAGCACTAAAGCCCCACTCAAGACCGACCAGGAATGGCAGTGGTGGAGGAGAATCCTGCCAGTGGGCAGAACTTTGAGCAGTATGTTTTCGTTGCCTACTCTGAAGAGGGAGATGACCAGAGATAAAGATCTACATAGATTAATGGGTAGTTGCTAATGTTTTGTCTGGATGGTCAGGGTTGGAAGGAACAGAACCTGTAGACAAGAAGTCTAGAAAAGAGGTGTGTGATGGACTACTCTGAATATCCACAGACTGAAAAAGATTTTCTCCTTTGTGAATGCCCACCAAATGGCATCTACTGCAAAGGAAACTCTTACTAATGAGGTGGACAAAATAATGATCTCTGTGGATGTCGATTGGCCTCTTCCTCCAGCTACCCTAGAACTTGCTCATTGGGCCCATGAAAAAATGGCCTTGTTGGCAGGACTGGGGGGTTCATGGTTCAACAATATGACTTTCTCTTAATGAGCTGGACCTGACTAATGCTGTTACTGAGTGCCTACTCTGCCAACAGCACAGTTCAGCATTGATTCCCTGATATAGAACTGTTCTCCAAGGGAGCCAGCCAGCCTTCTGCTAGTGGTTGATTACATTGGGCCTCTTCCATTATGGAGAGGGCAAAGATATATCCTTGCTGGAATAGCCAAATATTCTACAAATAAATTTGTTTTTGCTACCCATAATGCTTCTGTCAGCATCACCATTTGTGAATTCACAGAATATTTTATCCACTGTCAAGGCATTCTGTATTGTATTGCTTCTGATTGGAATTCATTCCAGAACAAAGAAGGTGTAGAATTGGCTCATTGGAATTAACTAGTCTCGCCACATGTGCTATTACCTGAAAGTGGCTGGCCTAATGGAAAGGTGGAATGGATCGCTGAATATACTATTTCTGCACCAGTCGAGAGCTAAAACCATGAAATCTTGTAGGTCTTGTTTTACAGCAGGCAGCATGTACTTTGCATTCGATGGTGCTCTCTTTCCCGTAGTCAGAATTCATGGCTCTAGGAGACAGGCATCGGAAGTGGCTTTTCTTTCTGTTATATCTAATAATTTACTTGGAGTGGAAGTGAGAGTGCCATTTCTTACTATTATACCTAATAACCCTCTTGCAGAACTTTTGCAACCTGTTCTGGGAATACTAAGTCTGCTGGTTTGGAGATCTTAGTCCCCAGTGCAAGAACGTTTCTGATAGGAATCAGCACAACAATGGCTCCATTGAATTGGCAGATGAGGCTGCCACTTGGCTATTTTAGGATCTTTATGCCACTGAACCAACAGGCAAAAAAAGAGGCTGATTTACTTGCCGGACTGATTAGTCCTGATTACCAAGGGGAAATTGGGTTACTGTTATGTAATAGAGTCACAGAGATGAAATTGGAATCCAGGGGATTTTCTGGGGTACTTCTTCGTACTTCCAATCTCGAATGTAAAGTCGATGGAATACAATACCAGGCAAAAAACGGGCAGATTGATTAGACTCAGATCTTTCAAGAATAAGGGTTTGGGTCACTTTGCCAGGCAAAGAACCCAGGGCAGCAGAGATAGTTTAATTTTTAGAGCTTCAAACTGAGTCTTTTAAAAAAGTATTTCAGGTCTGTGCTTAACTTTTTAAACATATTCAGTATCGTTTTAATAATACTAACTAATGTTTTCATCTGCTAATTTTAATATCCATGTCAGTTTTGATTTACTGAGTTTTCTCCCCATTATGAGATTTCATTTTCCTTAGTTTTTGCATACCTGGTAATTTTTGATGGGATGCTAGATGTAAATTTTACCTCGTCAGATACTAGATATTTTTAAAGATTTTATTTTTATTTTTATTTTTAGAGAGAGTGGAAAGGAGGGAGACAGAGAGGGAGAGAAACAGCAATGTATGGTTGCCTCTCACATGGCCCTCACGGGGACCTGGCCTGCAACCTAGGCATGTGCCCTGACTGGGAATCGAACCAGGACTGCCTGGTTCCCAGCCCGCGCTCAATCCACTGAGCTACACCAGCCAGGGCAGATACTAGATATTTTTATATTGCTATAAATATTCTTGAGTTTTGTTCTGGAATGCAGTTAAATTACTTGGAAGCAGTTTGATCCTTTTGAGCATGATGGAATGATCTTAATCAAGGGTTACTACTGAGGCAAGACCCTTCGATGTACTCTACCCCATGTTCCATTAAACATGAAGTAATTTTTCTAGCTGGCTGGAGAGAGCAGATGTTCCCATTCTGAGTGATCTCTGGGCACTTTACCTCTGTTCTTTTGAGGTCATTCTTTCCTAATTTTTGGTAGTTTCCTCACATGTATGCACTGATCAATACTTGGCTGAATATTTGAAGAGCACCTTCTGCAGATAACTGGCATTCTCTTGCTCTGTAGCTCTGTTCTCTCTGGTATTCCGTCTTGCAAACCGTAGTAAACCCTGGTTTCCCGAACTGTTAATGCTTGTCCTCTCAAGACAGACTCCTGTGGACTGTCTTGGAAGCCCTGTCAAAACAGTAAGCTGAGGCAGCTGTACCACCACCTCATTTGTATTGCTTCTCAGGGGTTATTGCCCTTCATTTTGTGATGTTCAGTGTCTTGAAAATGGTTGTCTTACACATATTTTGCACTTTTGTGGTTGTTTCAGATGGGAGCTTTTAGTATAGTATTTGAGACCATATATTCATGTAACATTCAGTAGGCTAAGATTAAACAGAAAAACCATGTTGATTATTTAGAAAGTTAAAACCTTTCTGTATGATGGGAGCCTATTTTTAATCATTTATAACTCCTTCTTAGTCATGGGCAAGGTATTTAGTTTTTAAGATTTGTGTTTCTCCAGATTGTTTTTTTATAAATTGTAGAACATAAAGAGAAAGCAGTAAGATCAACCTGATTGCCTCGGCAGGTTTGTGAACACAGAGAAGCAGAATGTGTAAAATTTCAAGAAGGTAATAGAGAAGTCTGGGAGTAGAGTTTATCTCAGCACCAAAGACTCATTTGTAAATAAATGCAGGATTAGAAAAGCAAAGATTGAAAAGAGGAGCTCTTGAAGCACAATATTCCTATGGTGTCGCCTTTTTTTTTTAATATGTTTTATTGATTATGCTATTACAGTTGTCCCATTAACTCCCTTTATTCCCCTCCGCCCTATACCCCCCTATTTCCTGCCCTTTAGTTTTTGTCCATGGGTCATACACATAAGTTCTTTGGCTTCTACATTTCCTATACAATTCTTAACCTCCCCCTGTCTGTTTTCTGCCTACTGCTTATGCTACTTATTCTCTGTACTTTTTCCTCCTCTCTCCCCTTCCCACTCCCCTGTTGATACCCCTCCATGCCTTATATAAATCCCTTTAACATTTCATATAATAAAGGCTGGGTGATGATAAACTCCTTGAACTTGACCTTGTCTGAGAAGCACTTTATCTGCCTTTCCATTCTAAATGCAAGTTTTGCTGGATAGAGTATTCTCGGATGTAGGTCCTTGCCTTTCATGACTCGGTATACTTCTTTCCAGTCCCTTCTTGCCTGAAAGGTCTCTTTTGAGAAATCAGCTGACAGCCTTATGGGAATTCCTTTGTAGGTAACTGTCTCCGTTTCTCTTGCTGCTTCTAAGATTCTCTCCTTATTTTTAATCTTGGGTAATGTAATTATGATGTGCCTTGGTGTGTTCTTCTTTGGATCGAACTTCTTTGGGACTCTCTGAGCTTCTTGGACTTCCTGGAAGTCTATTTCCTTTGCCAGATTGGGGAAGTTCTCTTTCATTATTTGTTCAAATAAGTTTTCAATCCCTTGATCTTCCTCTTCTCCTTCTGGCACCCCTATGACTCGGATGTTGGGATGTTTAAAGATGCCCTGGAGGTTCCTAAGCTCTCCTCATCTTTTGAATTCTTGTTTCTTCATTCTTTTCTGGTTGAATGTTTTTTTCTTCCTTTTGGTCCACTCCGTTGATTTGAGTCCCAGTTTCCTTCTCATCCCTGTTGGTTCTCTGCAGATTTCCCCTCATTTCCTTTAGTGTATCCTTCATTTGTTCATCTAATTGTGACCAAATTTCAACCAAGTCTGTGAGCATCCTGATTACCAGTGTTTTGAACTGTGCATCTGATAAGTTGGCTATCTCTTTGTCACTTAGTTGTATTTTTTTCTGGAGCTTTTTTTTTTTTTTAAAATAGCTTTTCTATTTTTTTAAAAGATTTTATTTTTATTTATTTTTAGAGAGAGGGGAAGGGAGGGAGAAAGAGAGGAGAGAAACAGCAATGTATGGTTGCCTCTCACATGGCCCTCATGGGGACCTGGCCTGCAACCCAGGCATCTGCCCTGACTGGGAATCAAACTGGGACCCTCTGGTTCCCAACCTGCACTCAATCCACTGAGCTACACCAGCCAGGGCTTTTTCTGGAGCTTTGATGTGCTCTTTCATTCGGGCCTTTTTCCCCTCAGTGCGCCTGTTACTTTAAGGGGTGGAGCCTTAGGTGTTTACCAGGGCGGGGTAACCCACCTGTGTTGTGTCGCAGCCTGTGGGGGCAGGGCAGTGGCGCTTGTTCTACTCTCCACACTTCCCCGGATACCCATAAACAAGTTGGGTCCTTCTGTGCTGGCTCTGGGGTGGGTGGGCTGGCTTGCATAGTTCTGAGTCCTAGTGGGTCTCTCCAATGAACTGTCCTGTGAGGCTGGGAGTTCCTCCCGCTGCCGCCTAAACCCCCACAGGTGTTTTCAATCGGTGATTTGAGGCTTTATTTCCCCGTGATGGTGGGTTGCGTGTTCTGCTCCACTCCCTAGCGTTTTTTCCCCGGTTTGTCTGAGCGCGAATGAGCTCGGTTTACCAGTCTTGGCCCTGCTGGGTCTGGGTCGGCCAACTGTGGGTTTCCCTGAGTGCGCCGGCCTCGTCTTGGCCAGGCCTGCCTGCCGCGGATCTCTCCGGGCAGCTGGAGCGTTGCCGATACCGCTCCACAAACCACCGTCTCGCCCTGCTTACCGGTCTGGATGAACGTGTCTTTAACTCCTTGGTTGTCGGACTTCCACTCAGTTCGATTTTCTGTCAGTTCTGGCTGTTTTTGTGTTTTAAATTGTTGTTTTTCCTTTTTTGGTTGTGCGAGGAGGCACGGTGTGTCTACCTACACCTCCATCTTGGCCGGAAACCCTATGATGTCGTCTTATGGATACATTTCTGTGTTTGTTGTTTGTTGATTTAAGATCTACTTAGTCTGTGTTAGAAAATTTATTAGGCTACACTTAAAATGCTGCAGGAAAGTTGGATATGAAATGGGAAAGAAAGGTACCTTTCATGATACTTTTCATAGAATCTATTCCAGTTTAGGGTGAAAATTGCAAAACTGTATGTCTCACTATTTGAAGGGTGTTCTGGCTGTATAAGTCTTATGAAGTGAGGTTTTATTTATTTGGCTTTACTCTATGCCAGGTGTTTTACATATGTTATCTCATCTTGTCTTCTTGACAAATCCTCAGAGGTATATGGTATTCATCTCATTTTAAAGATGAAGATATTTAGGCTTGTAGGGTTTAGGTACATTTACTTAAGGTCACTGCTAGTAAGTAATAAGGAAGTGTTGTACTTGGAACTTTGACCTGTAGGCAAGTATTCTTTGCCTGTCTCATCACACACATTGGTTGTGTTTTTACAGTTGCTTTTCTTAAAGTTAATAGATAAATATTTCTTTTCCTGTGTGAAGACTAAAAAGTGAAGAACTGAAAGTAGTTTTTAGGTTGTCAGTTTTTTCTTGTCAACAGATTAACACAGAAAAAGGGAAGAAGTATAGTCTGAGTAGCCTGTTCAACCTAGGTTTTGTGTTTTCCTCATTATCATGACCAATTTTGGTTAAAATGCCCACAATTATTTTGTTAAAATGTTTTTAATAAAATTGTTACATGTTCTTTTTTAAAAAAGATTTTATTTATTTATTTCTAGACACAGGGGAAGAGAGGAAGAGAGGGACAGAAACATCAGTGTGTGGTTGTTTCTTGTGCGCCCCCAACTGGAGACCTGACCCGCAACCCGGGCATGTGCCCTGACTGGGAATCGAACTGGCAACCCTTTGGTTCACAGGCTGGTGCTCAATCCACTGAGCCACACCAGCCAGGGCAAATTGTTACATATTCTTAAATGTATATTTTAATCAGTTAATTATGCAGTTTTATTAAATGAGCCATAGATTATCATAGGTTTCTATATCAGATGACATTTGGGGTCGTAATCTTAGCATTACAGAAGAAAGATCCAGAGAACCCCTTTCCCAAATAAAATCATCTGATCCCAAAGAACTATTTAAATAACACTATGATAGCAGAGTTTTTAGGAGAGGGGACAGTGACTGTAGATGTTTTGCCCTTTTTTCTTGGGAGGAGGTGGTTGTAAGAATAGGGTAGAATTGAACATGTTCCATACCTATATGTATTTTTTTTTTATTTAAGCCAGTTTCATTAACAATGTTAAGTAATGGTGTACTGAGATAGTTCATATACTTAAATCTGAAAGTGTTCTGTTGTTCCTGAGGTAAATTAACATATGTATAGTAGATTCTATTATATTACCATTTGGACACAGAAGTTTACTGAGGAAAGTTTAGTGTCCGTCATATAAACAATATCATTACTTAGATAATGTCTAAAGCATGTGGCCAAAGTTGAGAAAGTTCTTGAACTAATAAAAGTAATTCTTTTTGACTGATTGTAAGAGTGAAGTTGGCACTTTGTGTAAATTTGTTTTCTTTTGTATACTCGGTATACTTTAGGAAATTGAAAATTTGAAGGAATTGAAGAGCTGCTCCTACTTTTCAGGGTTGTTCTTGGTTCCAAGTTAGTATCATTTTATATAACTGCGTTGTATTATGTTCTCTCTCCAGAAATGAGTAAATAAAATCCAGTGCGTTACGTCCTTGAAATGAACACTATTTTGATGCTGGCATATGGGTAGTCATTAGTTATATTCAGTAACATACCTTCCTCATTTAACAGCACCATCTGTGAAAACTATGATTGAAACCAGTAGAGAGGAAGCCAGTTATTTTTTAGTTTGTGAGCATGGAGTGAAATGAGAATGTGTCTGAAGTTGCCTGCAGTCAAGTACTTTACAGCAGGTTTAGTCCAACAGTTGGGGCTAGTGCTACCTTGGGAAACCAGATCAGGAGAGAACATGATAATGCTTGTTTAGCGAATTTATCTCCTCTTAGCAAGAGTAATTAATGTGTTATAAAAAATAAATAACACATAATTAAGTTATTCAAGAACATATGCATAATATGCTTTGTTTTTAATGCTATCAAACTACTGGTGTGTCTGGTTTGGGATTGCAGCTAGCATAAGAGTTTAAAAAGTTGTTTTCAAAATGAGGCAAAAACCTTTACATGAATGATTTACTATCGGCTTGAATTTGTTATCATTTTGTTAATAAAATAAATCTGAAAATTATTAGACATTTATAGATGATTCTTGCTCATGTCTAAGACTTTATCTGTGTAGTGACATGAGGTTTTGCACTGCATGCATGTGGTTATATCAGAATTGCTGGTGGTGGGGAAGCTCTGGATTTTCCAACAAGCCCCCGTCTGTGTGTGGCAGTGCGTGTGTGTGCTGTCACTCTTTTTCTGTCTCTGCTTGGGCTCTTGGAAAACTTTTGTTTTATTTTACTTTATTTTATTATTTTTATTTTATTTGTCCTTCACCATTTGTCCCTGTATACTCTCTTTTACCTCCACCTGCCCCCTCCCCCAAGAACACTTTCATTAAAAAAAGAAAGTTTTGACTTTGAAATTGCATATGGTTGTGTTTTGATCTGGTGTCCTATTCATGTCCAAACTTATAGGACTGATAACTGACCTTCAGGTCAGTCTTCTCCTTCCCTCTCCCTTCCCTCCTTTTTAAAATTTCTCCCTTCCGTGAGTAAATCTAATCTAGATGATGAAAACAAAAATTAACACAATACAAAAGATAGGGAAATATAGCAATAAAATTCAACATTGGCTTAGGATCTGTCTTTAATAATTTTGTCAGAAAAAGCCTGTGGTAGTAATATATCTGCTTGCGCATGACTGAAAATGTTTCATCCTTGTTAAATGGTTATACTTTTTTACATTAAAAATAATTTTCCTAGATTTTGGAGTCATTCTTTCTCTTTAGAATTCAGTCTAACAGATAAGAGGTCTTATGTCAATCTGTTATTTTCTCACTGTATGTGTCTTTTCTTATTTTCCTTTTTAGAAAATCTTATCTTTAGCCTCAATTTGAAATGCCAGAAAGTATTTACATGTGTGTGTGAGTTTTCAGTTGTCATGCTTAGCACTCTAGGGATTATCAGTTGGAAGGCTCATGTTTTAGCTCTAGGAAGTTTTTCCTGTTTTCTTTATTTCCATATGTTTATTTTTGGAAGTTCTGTTTTATGTGTAGTTTTGTGAACTACTCCTCTATGCCTTTTAGCTTTTCTCATATTTTCTATTTGTCTTTACTTTCTGTAATTCCCTTCACAGTGGTACACTGGTACACTAACATATGCGTGATTGCAGTTAACTAGCGCATGCTTAAAAATCCATATATGCATTGACTATACCTAAAGAAGTCTGTATTCAGCAGTCCACATTTTCATATTATTATTATTTTACATATTTTATTTTTAAAGATTTTACTTATTTATTTTTAGAGAGAGGAGAAGGGAGGGAGAAAAGAGGGAGAGAAACATTGATTGGTTGATTGCCTCTTGCATGTCCCCAACCAGGGCCACGCAGGTATGTGGCCTGACTGGAAACTGAACTTGCAGCCTTTCAATTTGCAGGATGATGCTCAACCCACTGAACCACATCAGTCAGGGCCGTATTTTCATATTAGTAATATGTTCTTGAATTTGTATGTATGTAATATTAATTTTATACTCCTTTATTTTATCATCAGTAACTTACGGACTCATCTTTCTTGCTCTTGTGGAATTTTCCCAGAATTCTCTGCTGTAAATTACCTTCTTTTAGCCACTTGACTGCTTTTTGCTTTTGTTGATTTTTTTCTGGCCAGAGAAAATGAGTTAGTTCACATCTCCCTACTACCAAATAATTTCTTTCAGTTGTGACCGTTTCATCATCTTACTTTAGTGCAGAGAAAAATTTCAGGCAAACTATGCACTGCTTCTTGATCATCTAGACTAGCAAATGTAATGGACAGTCAATTTTGCCTGCTACCTCTCTGGATGTAGGAGGTATTCTACTAGTGTCAGTGAGAGCAGATTATTTTAAAGTTGTAGTATCAGTTTTGGGAGGCTATTCTTTTATTAGTATATTTTGGATAATGACCTAGGACAATACATTTGTTATGTATTTCAGTTTAATATGAATAGTGTTTGAAACCAAGACTCTGGTGTTTACTATTTTGTCATGACTTTTTTTTTTTTAAGATTTTATTTTTTTATTTATTTTTTAAAGAGGAGGGAAGGGAGAGAGACAGAGAGGGAGAGAAACAGCAGTGTATGGTTGCCTCTCACATGGCCCTCACGGGGACCTGGCCTGCAACCCAGGCATGTGCCCTGACTGGGAATCGAACTGAGACCATGTGGTTCCCAGCCCGTGCTCAATCCACTGAGCTACAGCAGCCAGGGCTTGTCATGACTTTTTAAAAAGATTTTATTTATTTATTTTTAGAGAGAGGGGAAGGAGAGGAGAAAGAAAGGTAGAAAAAAATTGATGTGTGAGAGAAACACCAATTGGCTGCCATTCCCAGGCCCCCAAATGGAGAGCTGGCCCACAACCCAGGCATATGCCCTGACTGGGAATCCAAATGGAGACTCTTCTGTTTATAGGCCAGTGCTCAATCTACAGAGCCACACCAACCAAAGCCTGTCATGTTTTTGCATATAACTAAAAATATTAAAATTCTTTTCTTCAATGGATAATTTATTTGCATGTCACAAAATTGAAAAGAAACAAAAGATAATATAATTAGACGTTGTCCATCTGCCTCAACTTCTAAGTCTTTCTGAAGAAACCTAGTATAACAATTTCTTTTTCTCTCTATAAAGAAGGATATATTGATTTATAAGAGTAAATGTACATATACAGTTACACACACATACATTTATTTTGCCTCCTCCTACTACATTAAAGCTAGCATATGTACACCTGGTTTTACTCCTTTTTCATTTAACAGTATGATTTGGGAGTGCAAGGTAGGTTGCAGGGCAGTTGCTCCTTCAGAAGTTGTCAGAAGGAGCCTTCCCTTCCCCTACAACAGTGGTCCCAGAGCTGCCTGGCCATCATGATCGTTCAGGAACTTTCTCCCTCAACATTTTTTATGATGATTTTCAAACACAGAAGATTAAAAGAATCATACATTGAACAGTGTTAAAAAAAAAACATGATTTGTTGATCATTTTCTACCAGTCTATTGCAAATTTCCTTTTTTTGTATTTTGAAGTGGTATTGTGTTCTAGTGTATAGATGTAGGATAATTTATTTGACCAGACCCTTTATTCCAAACCTTCCTTTTGTTTTTATTCTTATCTTTTGCTATTACTAACAAGATACAAGGATGCCCACCTCCATGTTTGTGTGTTTCATTTGTAGAATAAAGCCCTGATACTGTAATTACTGGATTAGAGGTGTATAAATTTGTAATTTAAGAAAGTTTATTTATTTATTTATTTATTTATTTATTTATTTATTAGGGAGAGGGGAATGGAGAAAGAAACAGTCTATTTGTTGTTCCACTTATTTATGCATTCATTGGTTGATTTTTGTATGTGCCCTGACTGGGGATTGAACCTACAACCTTGTCATATTAAGACAATGCTCTAACCAACTGAGCTCTTCAGCCAGGGCCTATAAGTTTATTGTTTTATGGATATTGCCACCTTGTTTTCCATACAGACTGGAGTAATGCATACTCCCAGCAGTAATGGAGGAGCTTGCTAGCTTCCCCACAGCCTTGACAATGTACTGTAGTCAGCCTCTTTTGGTCTTTGCTAATCTGTTAAATGAAAAATGGTAGCTCAGTGTCTTTTAATTTGTATCTCACATAAGAGCTCTTTTTGTTCATATCCCTTTATCATTTTTTATTAGATGATGCTCACTAATTTGTAGACACTTTCTACTTGGGAAAAGAACTGTTTATGACATGGTTTCCAGATTGCCCCCTCTTTGTTGTGTTTGTTGTCTGTGGTTGATTTTTTCATGAAGAAAGCAGTTACTTTTTTTGTTAGCAATTACTTTTTATACATTTGACTTTTTCACTGTTTTCTTTTACTCTAAGTTGATGATTATAATTCATTGTTTCCGTTGTTACTTTAATGCTTTAATTTTCTTACATTTAAATCTTTGAGCTAGGTGTAGTTTGTTTTGAGTTATGTGTGATATATGGATGCACAACTCCCCCAGGTGACTAACAAATTCGACATAATTTATTTTTTATTGTTTCTTCTCTAATTTGAAATGCCACCTTAAGCACACACTAAATTCTTATATGCATTTGTATTTTTTCATATTTATGTTATGCTTATTTATTATGAAAATGTTAAAAAACACACACACAATGAACCCCTGTACCTAACAACAGATTCAGTAATTAGGATTTATCTCTTTCTTTTCTTTTATTATTTCTGTTTTTTTTTATTTTTTTTTTAGAGAGAAGGGAAGGGAGGGAGAAAGAGAGGGAGAGAAATAGCAATGTATGGTTGCCTCTCACATGGCCCTCACGGGGACCTGGCCCGCAACCCAGGCATGTGCCCTGACTGGGAATCGAACCGGGACCGCCTGGTTCCCAGCCCGCGCTCAATCCACTGAGCTACACCAGCCAGGTATTATTTCTGTTTTTGCTGAAGACTTTTAAAGTGGTCCCAGATACCATCTCATTTGATCCTTCTATAATTTCTGTATGAGCTCTAAAAATATGGACAGTTATAAAGATATGTTATATATTTGACTTTTTATTCCCAATTCAAGAGAAAAAACATTTGGAACTAGAATTTGGTGTCTCTGTTCTCCTTGTAGTAATTAGTTGCTTCAGAGGGTGATCGCACGTTTAGCCCTTTTCTTCCCTTGTGTTGTCTTGCCATGTTTCCTCCTGTACTTAAGTTTAGGAGAGGCCTGCCTCTGTGTGGCACGGGTGTTGGGGTGTTTGTTAGTGGAGAGGTGTTCCGATGATTTCTCTGGTGAGCCACATAATGAGCAGTCTGTGTGTGGGCGGCATGAATAATAAGATTGTAAGCAGTGGTTAAGTGTAGCCAATTGTACTGATGGGAGCTGGAGAGTGAGCACAAATATCCTTAATCTATTTTTGACACTGTATAGATGGCTTAATGCTAGAAATTGATAATATTTTGATCAAATTTATGACTGCTTGTTTGAGAAGAAGGATGTCAGGGCATAAATCCTATCTGATAGGCTTGCACCCCTAAAATTAGCGCTCAGTTTCATATTTGTCAGTTGCATGTGAGGAAATACACTTCCACTATTCCAGATGAGTACATTTTATATAACTATAAATTTTAGTGTAGGTTCTATAGTGTTTGTCAGTTACATTCCATGGATAGTATATTTTCTTTCAGTTTAATCTTGAAACTGAGCTAACCTCATAGGATTTGTTCTTGATAATTCAATTATATCCTCATTTGGTTTTCAAAGACAGTTTCAGAAACTTAAAATATGGTTCACATTCTTGTACATGTAAAAAACTGGAAAATGAGAAACCATCTTCATTGCACAGCACTGCTATATTCCCCAGGACTCCCCAAATACTTTGCAGATATAAAATGATTATACATTTTAGTTATTATTTGTACAATTCGTATATCCAATTTGACTCTTTTTTAAAATATATTTTATCGATTATGCTATTACAGTTGTCCCATTTTCCCACCTTTATTCCCTCTGTTCCACAACCCCCACCCCATTCCACGCCCTTTAGTTTTTGTCCATGGATCATACACATAAGTTCTTTGGCTTCTACATTTCCTATAATATTCTTAACCTCCCCGTGTCTGTTTTCTACCTACCGCTTATGCTACTTATTCTCTGTACTTTTTCCTCCTCTCTCCCCCTCCCACTCCCCTGTTGATACCCCTCCATGCCTTATATAAATCCCTTTAACATTTCATATAATAAAGGCCGGGTGATGATGGGCTCCTTGAACTTGACCTTATCTGAGAAGCACTTTATCTGCCCTTCCATTCTAAATGCAAGTTTTGCTGGATAGAATATTCCCGGACGTTTAGGTCCTTGCCTTTCATGACTTGGTATACTTCTTTCCAGTCCCTTCTTGCCTGAAAGGTCTCTTTTGAGAAATCAGCTGACAGCCTTATGGGAATTCCTTTGTAGGTAACTGTCTCTGTTTCTCTTGCTGCTTCTAAGATTCTCTCCTTATTTTTAATCTTGGGTAATGTAACTATGATGTGCCTTGGTGTTTTCCTCTTTGGGTCCAACTTCTTTGGGACTCTCTGAGCTTCCTGGACTTCCTGGAAGTCTATTTCCTTCACCAGCTTGGGGAAGTTCTTCGTTATTTGTTCAAATAAGTTTTCAATTTGTTGCTCTTCCTCTTCTCCTTCTGGCACCCCTATGACTCGGATGTTGGGACGTTTAAAAATGTCCTGGAGGTTCCTAAGCTCTCCTCATTTTTTTGATTTCTTGTTTCTTCATTCTTTTCTGGTTGAATGTTTTTTTCTTCCTTTTGGTCCACTCTGTTGATTTGAGTCCCAGTTTCCTTCCCATCCCTATTGGTTCCCTGCAGATTTCCCCTCATTTCCTTTAGTGTATCCTTCTTTTGTTCATCTATTTTGTGAACAAATTCAACCAAGTCTGTGAGCATCCTGATCACCAGTGTTTTGAACTGTGCATCTGATAGGTTGGCTATCTCTTTGTCACTTAGTTGTATTTTTTCTGAAGCTTTGATGTGCTCTTTCATTCAGGTCATTTTTTCCCCTCAGCGCACCTGTTACTTTTAGGGGCAGAGCCTTAGGTGTTCACCAGGGCGGGACAACCCACGGTGTTGTGTTGTGATGCTGCCTGTGGGGGCGGGGCCTGAGAGAACAATGACGCTTGTTCCACTCTCCACACTTCCCCCACTACCCACAAGCAAGTTGGGTCCTTCTGTGCTGGCTCCAGGGTAAGTGGGCTGGCTTGCGTAGTTCCTAGTCCTTGTGGGTCTCTCCAATGAACTCTCCTGTGAGGCTGGAATTTCCTCCCACTGCCGCCTCAGACCCCACAGGTGTTTTCAGTCGGTGGTTTGAGGCTTTATTTCCCCGTGATGGTGGGTTGCATGTTCTGCTCCACTCCCCAACTTTTTCTCCTGGTTTATCTGCGCCCAAACGAGGGACCACCCGGTCCACCAGTCTTGGCCCCGCTGGGACCTGGTCGGCCAGCGGCGGGTTTTCCTGAGTGCGCTGGCTGCGTTTTGGCCAGGCATTCCTGCTGCGGTCTCTCTGGGCAGCTGGAGTGTTGCCGGTACCGCTCCACAAACCACCCTTTGTGTTTTGTTTTCCCCTTTTTGTTTGTGGGAGGAGGCAAGTGTGTCTACCTATGCCTCCATCTTGGCTGGAAGTCCCCTGCCCTTTTTTTTTTTTTTTTTAACAATTTTACAGTTCTTTGATTTTCTCCAGTTTCAGCATGTTCATATGCCTTACTACACAATCTGTTACTGTCTAGTGAGTTTCATATGTGTTTGACTGGTTAGGTCTTAAAGGGCCCTGCAGTTTCAAAACATAATCTGAAGAGGCACTTTTTTATTTATCTCATTGGCTTTTCTAGTCATTTTCTAGTCTCATTTGCTATCTAGTCATTTGAATAAAATGAAATCTTCATATTCTGCTTTAGCTTTTAAATATCTCCCTGACTTCTGTGTTTGTTCAACTGGGTTTGAAAGGTTACAAGGACATTCTCTTAATCAATGATTTAGTGGAAAGCTAGTCACGCCTCTCTTCTTTGACTTGAATAGTTAGACTCTTCTTTTCTTCCTTGTATTCAACATAAGCACATTACCTATGGCAAGTACACTCAGTTTTTCCATGTCAGAATTTCTCAGTTTTTTTCTGGTAGACTTTCAGCCCTATTATTGGTTCATATGTGTTGGCTAAATCCATAAAACAACATTTGGGCTGAAAATCTTTTTTTCCATATATATAAAACTATAGTTTATATTGGAGGAAAAAACCACACAGCAGTCAAAACCACCTCAATCTCTTAGAAATGGTAGAGTCTGGAATAGTATTAAGCAGGCAGTATGTATTTAAAAAGATAGCTAAAAGGCTTTTGTGTATGACCTGCCAAAGTGAGCACAGAGACTTTCTGTGTGTATAAATTTAACATCCTTTTAGGACTACTAAATTTAGACTTTTTCATTATAATTATTACTCCAGATTCTAAGGAATTTTTATAGAATTAGAATTTTTGTACTGTTTGTTAAGCTTCTACATTGTGTTGAGTCTGTCCCAGTAGGAACTTTGCACATACCATCTTTAAACCTGTGCAACAAGTAAATGTGATCCCCAAATTATAGATGAGGAAACTGAGTTCCAGAGGTTAAGTATATTGGCTAATGTCACACAGATGGTGTGTGGTGAGTGAAGTATATTTTTGAATACAAAGCTTTTTCTTACTTTTCAATATTTGATAATTCCTACTGAATTCAAGGAACTGGCATGCTTTCGTTTACTGGGCCTGTATTTCCTGCCTATCTAGCACCTATTTTTTTTGTTTTGTTTTTGTTTTGGAAGGGAACTTTAGACTTTATAGATGAATTTTTTTCTCTTAATGGACTTTATAATTTTTTTGAATAGTTTTAGACTTTAAGAAAAATTGAGCAGATGGTATGGACCACAGGTGACAAATGCAAAGCCCGTGGGCCGAATCCGGCCCTCCTCCTTGTTTTGTCCGGCCCAGCACCTTGTTTCTACCTGGCAGGAGCACTGAGCTCCTTGCCTCTAGTTAAGGAGTAGTTACATTTATACAGTCCTGAAATTATGTTTGGCCCTTTGAAGGCAACCGCGAGGCTGATGTGGCCCCCAGTGAAAATGAGTTTGACACCCCTGGTATAGACATTTCCTATATGTGCCTCCATTACCTCATGGCTTCCCCTATTATTAACATCTTATGTTAGTATGGGATGTTTATTACAATCAGTGGACCAGTGTTGATACATTATTATTGACTGGAGTCCATAGTTCATTCGTATATTCTTTTTTGGAAAATTTTTTTATTGATTATGCTATTACAGTTGTCCCAATTTTGCCCCTGTGCCCCTCTCCACCCAGCACCCCATTCCCTCTGGTGACCCCCCGTTCTTTGTTCATGTTCATTGGGTCACGCATGTACGTTCTTTGGCAACTCCATTTCTTATACTTGCTCTTAATGTGCCCCTGCCTATTCTGTAACTACCAATTTGTATTTCTTAATCCCTTCACCTCCCCACCCACATTCCTCCAGAGCCCATATTCCCTTTGTTTTTTACCTGGCGTCCCTTTACAGTTTCAGTTTGCCACCTGGGATATAACAGTACATGCATTTACTTGTTATATCTCCTTAGGCTCCTCTTGTTGAGACAGTTTTTCAGACTTTCCTTGTTATTGATGAATTTGGCAGTTTTAAGGACTTCTGGTCATTGTATATCATACGATGTCCCTCTTTTGGAATTTATCTGGTGTTTTTCTTATGATTATATTGGGATTATTGGTTTTGGAGAGGGAGACCACAGAAATACACTGCCATTTTAATAACATTATATCACATAACGACATATCATATCAACATAATTTATTACTGTTGATATTGACCTTGATCATCTGCTAGGAATAGTGTTAGGTTTCTCCACTGTTAAATTACTCGCTCCCTCTTTTGTACTGTGCTCTTTTGAAGGAAGTTACTATTCGCAGCCCACATTGAAGGAGTAGGGAGTTATACTCACCCTCCTTTAGAGTGGAGTGTCTACATAATTTATTTGGAATTTTTCTGCTTGGGAAATTTGTCTCCTCTTCCTTCTTTTCTAACTTATTCAGTCATTTTTGAAATATGTCTATGGATGCATAGATATTTATTTTATACTCTGGATTATAATCCAACGCAACTTTATTTTGCTACTTAAATTGTTCTAGCTTTGACCATTGTGAGATGTTAGTTGCTCCTGTGTCCTTTTGACATACTTCCAACAATTTCTATTTTTTTTCAATTGTTTAGCCCTTTTAGGCACTATGAGATGCTCCAGTCTCATTTGTATATTTCTGCCCCATTCCTACGATCAGCCTTTTCTCCAAGGAGTCTGGGTTCCTGTTATTGGACAGAAGTGTTAGAACCAGGGTTTGGGTGCCAGGTGTGCTTTTGTCTGTCATTCATTTTTGGCTGTCTCAAATGGCAGATCAAGGAAATACATATATGTATGCCAGCCTGTGTATGTACACATATGTGTAAGTATTCTGTGTATCTGTATTAATATAAAGTTAAACATGAGTTCTTACCTACGTCTCCAACTCTAATTCTTTGCATCTCCTATTTATAAGTGATTTTTAAAAACATTTGACAAGTTTGTGGCAATTTTAGCCTGTCTCAAAACGGATATCCTTTTCTGTTTAGTTTTGGTTCTATATTTAGATGGACACAATGATCACTTTCGGTTGTTTCATATAAGGACTTCTTCATTCCTGAATTATTTTCATTCTTCCATGGATTATATTTTTTTTTATACTCAAATCTACCCCAACAAATGTCTATGGATACTATATTTTCTAAGTTTTTACTCATATATTTAAAGATTTAAAAAAAATAAAATTGGGTTCTATCAATTAAATGTTTTGAGAATTTTATCCACTCAGGTTTTCATTCTCATAGTATTGTTTTTTGATTTTGGTTATACAGTGTGGGCAAAGGGAGTGGAGAATAGCATTGGGTTGAAAATTGAAATATTTCGTTTTCAGTTTTATTTGTTTATTCTGCTTCCAGATGTTATTTTTCTTAAGTTTATAGATTGTTTGGCCCTTTCCCAGATTAGAATGCTTGTGTTTCTTTTCTTTGCTAATTTTATTTCCTTTGTGTAGTTTATTGGGATTTGGAAAAGATAGGTTCAGTGATTCTGTAGTATTCTGCCATTTTTTACCTTAACCAATACATTTTTCTCCCAAGGCTTTTTTTCACTCTACCTTATAGCTTACTCAAATTTACTATTTATATTTAAGTACAATTGTAATATCTAATTGTTATCTCAGCTGTTTTTTGTTCAACCTTCATTTTATAAGGAAACAATTAGAATTAGCTGTCATTTGTGTTTGAAACTGACACACTGATTTACTTTTTTAACTAAGCTGGAACAGTATGGAGACCACTTGCATTTGCCAGGATTTTATCAGTAATTGTGCCTAAGCATATTTGTGGGACTAATTATATTATTTTTGTATGGATTTTTGGAGAAAGGAAAATGTATATTGACGGTCTTAGATAGTGAGGGAGTGAAATATAAGTGTATATTTCCAGGGCAAAGCAAGCATAGCTTTCCCTCAAATAAATTGCTGTAGTCACATTTTGTTGCTGCAGAAAGCCCATTTGTTTTCAGTAACAAACAAATGAGTTGAAAGTTGTAGTGAATATATAACCTAATTAGAGAAGAATGATAATTTTTGAAAAATCTTTTGTTGTTGATGTTATTTTGTTATTAGTATTTTGAAAAATAATAATCAGTATATAAACTAACTTTGTAAACAAAGAAAGCAAACTAGTAAGTTTATGTAGTGATCCATTTGGAATGTGGGGAATGAGCTATGATATAATAATATAACATTGCCTGCCATCTTAGACTTACTTTATAGCACTTAAGTTACTCAGTGTTTTAAAGGCTTTAAAATGGGATCCTTTACAATATACTTACCTAAACTCAGTGGGAAAATGAAATTGCTGTGTTGTGTTCAAATCTTGTTAAAATAAAATCTTATTGATATAGTTTACACTAGTGTTATACCAATTCAAAATTTTTTATTCTATGCAAGAGCTTGTTATGTATGTTTTACAAAGGAAATCAGATGGATATTAGTTATTTAATAGGGGAGGCTTGGTTGGTTTCTAAGTCACGATACCTGACATAAAGAAAAACAGTGCTACCCTGGCTGGTGTGGCTCACTGGATTGAGTGCTGCCAGCCTGCGAACCAAAGGGTCGCTAGTTTGATTCTCAGTCAGGGCACATGCCTGGGTTGCAAGCTGGGTCCGCAGTAGGGGGCACATGAGAGGCAACCACCCACTGATGTTTCTCTCCCTCTCTTTCTCCTTCTCTTCTCTTTAAAAATAAATAACTAGCCCTGGCTGGTGTAGCTCAGTGGATTGAGCACAGGCTGCGAACCAAAGGGCCACTGGTTCAGTTCTCAGTTGGGGCACATGCCTGGGTTGCGGGCCAGGTCCCCAGTGGGGGCCACATGAGAGGCAACCACACATTGATGTTTATCTCCCTCTCTTTCTCCCTCCCTTTCCTTCTGTCTAAAAATAAATAAATAAAATCTTTAAAAAAAAAAAACAGTGCAATGTAAATAAACCCCCCTTTTTTTTTTAGTTTATTTTTTGGCACTTTTTAATTGTTTATTACAGTTGTCCAAATTTTTTCCTTTGCCAACCCCACCAAGACCCCAAGGTAATCACTACACCATTGTCCATGTCCATGGGTCATGAATATATTTTTTTTTGCTAATCTCTTCACTTTCTTTCAGTCAGTCCCACGTCCCTACTTCCTCTTCTTACAGTTGTCCGTCCGGTCCATGTTTCTTTGCCTCTGATTCTATTTTTCTCATTAGTTAATCTTGTTCATTAGATACCATATGTAAGTGAGATCATGTGGTATTTGTCTTTTACTGACTGGTTTATTTCACTTAGCTTAATAGTCTCTGGGTCCATCCATGCTATTACAAAAGGTAAGACTTCCTTGTTTTTTACTACTATGTAATACTCCATTGTGTAAATGTACCACAGCTTTTTAATCCTCTCCTCTACTGATGGGCACTTAGGCTATTTGCAGATAGACACCTATTTTATTACTGATATATATATTTTTTAAGATTTTATTTATTTATTTATTTTTAGAGGGAAGGAAGGGAGAAAGAGAGGGAGAGAAACAGCAATGTATGGTTGCCTCTCACATGGCCCTCACTGGGGACCTGGCCCGCAACCTAGGCATGTGCCCTGACTGGGAATCGAACCAGGACCTTTTGGTTCCCAGCCCGCACTCAATCCACTGAGCTACACCAACCAGGCTTATTACTGATATATTTTATGTACTTTTGACAAGCCATGGTGCTAATTCAGATTGCGGAGTCTGGAGCCAGATCTCTAAATTCAAATAAATGCTTGTTTTACCGTTTGGTAATGTGTGACATTGGCCAAGTTATTTAAGATCAAGTTACTCATCTGTGTAATGGAGATAACCATGTTCCTACCTTGCCTGTTATAGGAATTGATTGAATTAATGCACATTAAGCTCCCAGAGCCTGGCACAAAAATGCTCCAAAAATTATATATATGTAATTTTATATATAAATATTATATATTCATATACATATGAATATTGGTTTATTAATGTACTTTCCTTGGGATCCTGGAGTATCTTTTACATACAATTTATTGTAGAATTCTTTTCTGGCAATTAGACCTTATGCAATTTATTTTCAAAGTTGTGAGTAAGCATTTGGTAGTTTGTGGTGCCTGCTTGAATGAGAAGAGGAAAGGTCGGTCAACTTTTGGTAGAGACTCTTTTTTAGGAGTGGAGTAATACTAGTGTTTAGAGCTGAGACCCATGAAGACTGCCTTCACCATACCACCAAGTGTTTCTTCCTCATCATTAATCCGGAGTACTCATTAGCAAAACCTCATAGTTTTTTGTTTGTTTTTCGTAAGTCTTTTCCTTCCTCCTGAAGATGCTTCCTGTTATTTTCTAACTCAGGAATAGGCCAGGCAGATAATAAAGTGTCCAGCTGCTGCTGCATCAAGTATATACAGTGTGAAAGTTTTGCCTTCGATGTAGTTGGATCCCTACTTCTCTTTCTCCCCTCTCTCTCTTTTTGATGTCCATTCTTATTTATTTGTTATGCTTAGAAAAATCTCATTTTTAACTGGACTCAGAGGTAGAAGCTCTCAGACAGGACAGCCTACATCTCTTGGCAACCTGTTCCTGGCATCTTTCTTTGGCCTCCTTTATTCTCTTAGTTAAATGTTTAGCATATTCTGCGTCCTCTTCCTTATTTTTCTCAGTGTGTGTTTCTTCGGAGCAATATACAGACATCTGTGTTGCAGGACACATGGAGGAAGAAGATGCTGAATCAGGGGTGTTTTTGTCCTCGGTTTCTTTCTTTCTTTAGGGGCTTTCTCACAGCATATTGTTGAATGTCATCTTCATTAAAGAGATTGGAAAGTTTGTGTATTCTTCTAGCTGTTTTGGGCACCAGATAGCAAGACACCATATCAGTGAGACCAGGAATATCTTTCCCCTGTTTTTTTACAATGACCGAGTCAAGAACCCTGAGGTTTGCATCCACAGTGCAACCCCAAACAGATTTGTGCTTTCGCTCTCCAGTAGCCCTCAGTGTGTAATAGGAATGCACCCCTTTTCTGCACTGACTAATTGAACCAGGGTTCCAGTGGCATGTACAAGGTCGGGCACAAACAGCACCCCTTTTTTATTACAGAATCTTTTATTACAAAATCATAGTGTGTAATTCTGTATCATAACAATATCACATTCAAGCACACCATATGACAGTTTAAGTGAAATGTTCAAATTAAAACTATAAATTATTACATCCATATTATTACTCTACCAACCACACTCAAGCAGGCCTTACTTCTGCTGGACCCTGTATATTAGTCTACAATGTTTCCCACAGTTCTCACCAGGGAAATATGTGAAATTAACTAAATTAATTGAACCATTTTAAATATCTTTGTGATATGACAAATTCCTGAAAATTAGGGTTTTCTAATGAGTCAAGGTGTATAGGTAGTGTATAAAAAAGTCAATATATATTGCTATCAGGTACAGATCGATAAGCATTTAGATATATTTGGCTCAAATGCATTCTATGCATTGTAACCATCTTAAGTGATTTGTAATATTTAGATCTATTTTCCCTACGGAATTAGACAGAAGTAAGACATTTACAGTTAGTGAATTGCTTCTGGGTACAGTGTAACATAAACAGATTGTTTTGGAGTGAAGATTATAAATTATCATCATAGAAGAAGATAGTAGACTGTTGTGTTAAAAAACTAAAGCAGATTTTATAATTAAGATGGTAATTGGGAGATTCTATATCCCTTTGACCAATTTTAGCGTATCAGACTTTCTTTCTGGCTTAGGCTTAAAACAGTAATGCTGTGCCCGAGACCTGCCTGAATTGCGTTCCCCTTCCCCCAGCCACTGAAGTCTCATTTAGGATCTGCATTGTCTTTGCTGCAGTTCCTTCGGGCAGAGTAGGGCTTGAGAATGTGGGTTGAGTGTACACATAGCTCTCTTCCTACTTTTCTTATTTTGTAATTATTTAACTTCTAACTTCACTGTTAATACTTTCCCTCCACTCTTAGACTCACTGATCTAGAGTAGTATCATTCTGAAGGCCCTTCCTTTATTATTTCTTCTTCTGATGCCTGTATTATATGCTGAAACTAGGTTCATTGCCTCATAAATGTTGGCGTTTGGAGAGATTATTTCCTATCTGCTTCATTTTGCAAATACGTTTTTTGCTGGAAAGTTAGCTGGATGGAAGCAGAGGCCTTCACTAAACCCTAATCACTTTGTTTTTTCAGCACCTGGAAGAATGTCTAGCACATAGCAGGCACTTAAAACTACATGTTGAATAAGAGAAAGGAAATGAGGTCCAGAGAGCCTAATTGAAATAATATACCAGGATGTATGTTTTAACATATACTATCAATTTAATATTTGTTATGAAACTACATGTTGAATAAGAGAAAGGAAATGAGGTCCAGAGAGCCTAATTGAAATAATATATCAGAATGTATGTTTTAACATATACTATTAATTTAGTATTTGTTATGAAGGTACTCTAAAAGGCTTTAGAAAGATCAGTTACTTGTTAGTAGTATTAATGCAATAGTAAATCATTATTCTTATTTTAAAATAAATTATTATTATATAATACACTCTGTATTTATTAGGGGTGCTTTTCATTGTATGTAATAGAACACCTAATCGACAATGGCTTAAACTAATGAGGATTTACTTTTCTTACATAAGAAGTTTGGAATTACGAATCTGCTATCTTAGCTCCAGAATGTGAAGACTATTGTTCTGAATTTTGTTGGCCTTTTGTTCGTGGTTGCAAGATGGTTGCTCCTGCTCTAAGGCCTCACCTCACTTTTCTGTTTGGGGCTCCGTGAAGGGGTGTGGATTGACAGCAGCATCTCTTCTCATTTGACCAGGAAACCAGAAGCCTTACTGGAACATCTCTCTTCGTTTTACTGGGAAATGGACAGCCTTCCTGGAGGCCTAGCAGCATAGTAGACTTCCCCTTAATTGTTATGGCCAAAACTGTTCCACCTGGCCGCCCCTAACTGGAAGGAAGGCCGTGGACGTGTTATTTAGCTATTCCAGGCTCTGGCAGAGGTGGAGGATGGGAGAAGGAGTTTGGAAATAGGTATTGGTTTTGCTAACCAACAATGTCTGCAAATTCTACTGTTCTGGCTAACCAAAATCCAGATGTCTCCTTTTTCTTATTGATACATTTTATAGGGAATATGGTCACTGCTTCTCTGAGGGATATGCTACCTGTTCTTATCCATGACTGCATCTGCCTTGGAGTCTAGGATGTCTGCTTGATGTATAGTTTTCTCCATCTGGTCTGGTTGTGGTTTGTTGTCCTCTGGTGACTTAAAGCCAAAAAAGAAAACATGTACTCTCAGAAATACTCAGAAAACTGCAGTGAATAAAGGAACAAAATAACTATAATAAATCTTCCCCCTTAGAAATGGCGAGAATTAGAATCTCAAAACAGTCACTGGTCCACAAATATGCCAAACTCTGAGGACATGAATTGAAGACTTCCTGCTCTGGTAGTGGATGAAATTCCTTTGTTAGTTGATCCACTGTCCTTGTGTCTGTTCCCTGGGAAGATCTCTTTTCCTCATCATTTTGATTACTGTGGCTATATTAGAAGCTTTGAAATCATGTACACTGATTCTTTCCACTTTTTCTTCCTTTTTGTAATTGTTTTTGCTATTTTAGGGACTTTTCCTTTTCATATAAATTTTGGAATAATTTTCTACCAAAAAACATGGTGAGATGTGATAGGAATTGTGTTAAACTTAGAGATGAATTTGAGGAGAATTAGCATGTTTCCTGTGTTGAATCTTCCAATCCATGAACATAGTAAATCTCTCCAATGATTTGGTCTTTAATTTCTTTCAATAGAATTTTATAATTTTCAGCAATCAGATTTAGTAAATATTAGGTTAGATTTGTACTTAAGTATTTTATTTTCTTTGGAGCAATGGTAAGTAGTATTGGTTTTTTGATTGCAGTTTTTCTTATTAGTTGTTAGTATACACAGATGTAACTGATTTTTGTCTGTTGAACTTATATTCTGTGACCTTACAGAACTTTATAGGAATTTTTAATAAATTCCTTGGGATTTTCATGTATATAATCATGTTACCTGCAGAAACAGTTTTCTTTCTTTTTTTCTTTTTGTGCATTTTATTTCTTTTTCTTCTTCATTTGCTGTCTAGACTTTCCTATATTGAATATGACAGCTGAGGTTGGACATCTTTACCTGGTTCCTGATCTTAAGAGGGAAAGAATTCAGTCTTTCACTAAGTATGATGTTAGCTATAGGATTTTTGGCAGATACCGTTTATGTGTCTGAGGAAAATATGTGTCTAGTCTTAGTTTTCTGAGTTAATTTTTTTTTATCATGAGTGAGTGCTGGGTGCATTATAGACATTTAAAAATACTGCAAGGGAGACTGGACTATTCTTTTTAGTTGGAAATAGGGTAGTGTGTGAATAATAGAATGCTAAAGTCTGAACATTATTTAACATTGGGTTGGCTAAAAAGTCTGTATGGTTTTTTTTTTCTGTAAAATAAAAGACAATTTTTTCTTTATTTTTTAAATTGTGTTTTATTGATTACACTATTACAGTTGTCCTGATTTTTCCTCCTTTGCTGCCCTCCACCCAGCACCCCCCTTCCCTTAGTTCCCCAGCCAATGTTCATGTCCATGGGTCATGCGTATAAGCTCTTTGGCTACTCCATGTCCTATTCTGTACTTTACATTTCCATGGCCATTCTGTAACTACTTATTTGTATGTCTTAATCCCCTCACTTCTTCACCCATTCTGCCACACCTCTCTCTCCAACCATCAAAACACTCTCCGTATCCATGATTCTGCTCTGTTTTTCTTGTTTGCTTAGTTTGTTTTTTGGATTCAGATGTTGATAGGTATGTATTTATTGACATTTTACTGTTCATAGTTTTGATTGTTTTCTTTTTCTTAAGTAATGTAATTATTTTCATGTAATATTTCATGTAATAATGATTTGGTGATGATGAACTCCTTTTAACATTTCATGTAATAGTGATTTGGTGACGATGAACTCCTTTAGTTTTTTTCTTGTCTGGGAAGGTCTTTATCAGCCTTTTGATTCTAAATGATAGCTTTGCTGGGTAGAGCAGTCTTGGCTGTAAGTCTCTGCTTTTCATGGTTTTGGATATGTCTTGCCAATCCCTTCTAGACTGCAAAGTTTCTTTTGAGAAATCAGCTGACAGTCTTCTGGAAACTCCCCTGTAGGTAACTAACTTCTTGTCTCTTGCTGCTGTTAAGATTCTCTCTTTATATTTAACCTTTGACATTTTAATGATGATGTGTCTTGGATTGGGCCTCTTTGCATCCGTCTTGCTTGGGACTCTTCTGTGCTTCCTGGACTTATATGTCTATTTACTTCACCAAATTGGGGAACTTTTCTTTCATTATTTTTTCAAATAGATTTTCAATTTCTTGCTGTATTCTCTTCTCTTTCTGGAACCCCCATAATGCCAGTGTTGGAGCTCTTGAAGTTGTCCCAGAGGCTGCTTATACTGTCCTCATTTTTTTGGCTTCTTTTTTTCTTATTGTTCTGATTGGTTGTTTTTTCTTCCTTATGTTCCAAATCATTGATTTGATTCTTGGCTTCATCTACTCTACTGTTGTGTCCCTGTAAGTTGTTGTTTACTTCAATTAGTATATCCTTTGTTTCTGACTGGATCTTTTTTATGCTGCTGAGGTCCTCACTAAGTTCCTAGAGCATCCTTACAACCATTGTTTTGAACTCTGCATCTGATAGATTGCTTATCTCCATTTCATTTAGCTTTCTGGAGTTTTGATCTGTTTTTTCATTTGGGCCATGTTTCTTTTTCTCCTCGTTTTGGCAGCCTCCCTGTGTTTGTTTCTATGTATTAGGTAGAGGGGCTTTGCCTCCCTGTCTTGGTAGTGTGGTCTAATGCAGTAGGTGTCCTGTAGGGTCCAGCGGCATAGTCTCCCCTATCACCTAAGCTGGGTAATTGAGATGTGTCCCCTGTGTGGGCTGAGCACACTCTCCTTGTAGTTGAGCTTTGGTTGCTGCTGGTAGGTCAATGGGAGGTATTTACTCAGGCCAGTCAGCTTCAAGAATTGGCGGTGACCACTGACCACCAACCTCTGCCCTCCATGGTGGATCAGCTGTGCAGAGGCAGGTGGTGGTGCTCCAGCGTGGTCCGTAGCTGTCCACTATGTATGCTGGCCCTGGGCTTTCTTGGGTGGTGCAGGCTACAGTCAGCCCCCACCTGTGTTTTCCCCAGGGCCACCCTATCAGAGCTATAGAATACTCTGAGATGGCTGCTACTTGTGCTGGGCTTGGAGATTCTCAGGTGAAGCCAAGCTGTGAATCTAAGCTGGCTGCTGCTAGTGCCAGGCCTGGGGCTCACTAAAGCCAGCTGTTGCCTGTTTGAGAGGATTTAGAAAGTTGGGAAGCAGGAGCCAAGACCAGTTATTCATATGGAAAAGGACCTGGGCTGGGCTGGTAAGTCAGGTGTGGCAGAGCCTCTGGGGATCTCCAATGCAGGGCAAACGGTGTTAGCCAGGTTGATGGAGTCTCATATATGGCACTAGCTTGCTGGCTCAGTGGCTTCATGGGAAGAGGGTTCAGAAAAGGGACAGTGACCTCTGTTCACCTTGATGCCAGACACCCCAGTTTCTCCAGTATGCTGCTAGTGCCTTCCAATCTGCTAGTTCAGTGTTGGAGCTCAGAGGGAGTGAATCTGAGTTGGTGTGTCCTCGTCTGGGTTTTTTAAGAGGAATTACTTTGGGCTCCAGCAGTTTATTCCACTGACTCAATCCCCACAGGTTTTTATAGCCAGAAGTTATGGGGACTTACCTTCCTGGCACTGGAACCCTGGGCTGGGGGAACTGGTGTGCAACTGGGGCTTCTCACTCCTGAAATATCCCTCTCAAATTTTTATCCACTGCATGTGGGTGTGGGACTAGCCCTGTCCTCGTTCGCTTCCCTCCTATCAGTCAGGATGGATGTGGTTTCTTTAATTCTGTCGTTGTCAGTCTTCCATTCAGCTTGATTTCTGATGTTTCTGAGTGCTGCTTATTCCATATTTTAGTTGGAATTTTGATGTGGTTGTGTGAAGAGGTGAGCCATGTCTGCCTATGCTGCCATCTAGACCAGAGGTCCAAGACACATTTTTCATTTTTACCAGTACCTGTATTGATTTGGATATTTTGAGTATGTCGGCTATCTCCCACGTGGTATAACATTGATTGTTGTTAATTAATGTCTCAATTTGATCGCTGTCTACTTCAACTGGTCTACCGACTGTGGAGCATCCTCCAGCGGGAACTCTCCAGCACTAAACTTCGCAAACCACTTGCGGCACGTTCTGTGAGTCAGTGCACCTTCTCTAAAACCTGCACAAATCTTTTGGTTTTTTTTTTTTTTTTTTGCCTTTCAGTTGTGTTTCTATTCGTCTTGAAATAATAAAGCATATGATGCTGAAAATGTCATGTATTTTCTTCTCTCTTCGACATTAAAAGGGCTAAACAAAAATTCACCAGTTTTGATAAGTGGTTTTTAAATGCATGCTGATGTAGCAGCTGTCATGATACAATCTAACAAAACTGTTTCGAATGAAGTTAAAGAGAACTAAGTGCTGCTAGAACCATATTATGGACAAAAAGCCAAACAAACTTTTTGGCCAACCGAATACATACGGTACTTAAGCACCGAGGGCATTACCTGGCTCTCAATCAGCGACACTTATTTCTCCATATGAAGGGAGAGATTTATGTCTATAATTATGTATGAATACTCTTTTTTTCTTTTTGGCTTTTAAAATAAATGTTCCTTTAATATAACCATTTTAAAAAGATTCGCTTTGTCAATATCTTTATTGGTCATGTCACTGACATTGTCCCCATGAAACTGACCTTTAATTTCCTATTAGGGAAGGAAGATGCTGCTGTGTGGATGGAGAGTCCTGTTCTATGTTTTATAGGGCCTTTCATTGTTTTTGCTTTTTTTTTTTTGTTTTGTGGCAGGTATATGTTCTTATATTGCCAAGCAGCCTGCCTCTCCAGTCTCCTCAAAATTTGTAAAAAGAAGGAAAAAATAGTATTACTGGAAAGTTACAAGAACAGTACAGAAAATGTTTTTCTGTTTTTCTAAGCCATTTGATAGTAAGCTGTTCATTTGGTGCCTCATCACACTGCATACTTTATTGTCTGTTTCCTTAAAATTACTCTCATACAAAACCAAAAGTCTTCAGAACCAGGGCATTAACACAAAAACAGCAGTCCTACTTAATCCTCTGACCTCAGTGATGTTATTTCCATATTACCCTTTATTGCAAGAAGGTCTGTTTTGGGATCACATTTTGCATAGAGTTGTCATGTCTCTTTAAGACTTTTAATATGGACTAATTTTTCTCTCTTTTCTTGCTTTTTTATTTTTGACATTTTTGAGGAGTGTAGGCTAGTTATTTGAATCATTGTCCTTTGATTTGTGTTTGTCTGATGTTTCTCTTGGGTAGGGTTAACTTCATGCACTTTTGGCAGGAATATCTTCAAAGGTGATGCTGGTTTCCTCTCATTGCATCTTATCAGGTGGCACCTGAGTTTGATGTGTCTTGTTATTGGTGATGTTAACTTTGATCAGTTGATAAAGGTGATGTCTGCCAAGTGTCTCTCCCATATAGTTATTTTTTTCCAGTGTAGTTAATATGTATTTTATAAGACATTTCTTTGTGACTATGTAGATTTCTTGTTCTTCATAAGACACTCACATCTCTTTAACTCCCGTACTTGGTACCTCGTGCCCTTCTGCAGGGATACCCTCCTCAACCCTTTCGGACTCCAGGACCCCACGGACACGCAATCCTAAAACTACACAGGGCCCTCTTCCTGTGTGCATACTTTCATCACTCCATTTATGCTCCGACCACAGACCTCAGGCAGCTACTGCCACCTACCTGCCCCACGTGGTGTCTCCTTCACCTCCCTGAGGCTTGGACACTGCAGACCAGGCTGCCCCGTGGCGCACACACCCATCTCGTTGTGCTCCGGCTCTGCTACCCCTCACTCAGCTGCCCCCACAGGGTTGTCCTTGCTTTGCTTGGACTCCGAGACCCTGAGCTGGGCTGCCTGCCTCGGTGGACATTCTTACTGTGGCCAGACACTGACACTGTCCTTGTGGTCACTCCAGTCCTCTTTACTTCTTGAGCACTGCTATCCCATGCCAAGTCACCCTCCATCCAGATGCCTTCCTTAGCCTGCTTGTTCTGTGACACCCTCTCTGCTTTGGTGGGCTCTCCTTAGACTGCTACCCACCACCCCACAGCACAGCTGCTGCCCCAGCTGATGGCTTGATATTGAAATGGTGTAGAAGAGTGGGGAACATCAGGGGAATCCAGTCTCCTCCTAGTTGTTACATTCTTCTTTAGTCCCTGCTGTTTGCTATCTCACCTATTCTTCCTACTTCATGGATCTTTCCACGAGGAGTAGTTAGATATAATTTATAACATTCTCAATCTAAAACTTAGTATTTAGATAAAATTTATAACATTCTCAATATAAAATTTAGTTCTAGAGAAAAAAAGATGGCTATAATCTGTGAAAAAATATACAAACTTAGTTGTTTTAGGCATTCATGAAAGAAATAGTCCCTGTATAAGCTATAGTAAGGATAACCAACATCACAGCACTTAACCTCAAAGGGAAAATTGATAGTGCAGATTCAGAGTGCTTCAGCTCAGTCTCTAGGGCCAGAGACCATCCTGGCCCTGCCTCCTGTGACTTTTGCATGTTTCAACATCTTTCTCTATTTCCTCATCCATGAGATGAGGATTGTAAACACCGTTCTCACAGAGCTCTTGGGGAGCTCAGACGAGATAATGTATTTGAAAATGCTCTGTAAGTGTAAAGTGATATGCAAATGTTGTTATTTAGGTCTAATTTATTGCATTATCAAATTGAAATCTGTAGGAAATTAAGTCAAGCATTTTAATTGTACTATGACTTCTAGTCGAATTCCCTCTGATTCATACGGCAGGGAAGACGTCAGCATAGTTTTGCTTCTCACTGCCACTTTAAGTGTTGTTCTGCCGCCATTCCTCAGTCAGACAAGCGTTTCTCTTTGAAGTCTTGCCCACCCATCATAACTTTGTGACACATTTCCATCTTCTTGATGGTTTTAAACCCTGGTACGCAGTAGCCCTCCTCACCTCAGTACCTGTTGTATGTCCTCTTTGGTGACATCATCACCGACCTTCTGTGAGTTCCTTTCCTGCACTTAAAATTGCTTGCAGCACAGTTCTGCTTGCATACATCCCCGGATAGGTATCTTACAGTGAACAACACATCTGATGCTGAAGGTAACACTTTTTCTCCTCCAACCTGCCCATCCGTAGTGCTTCCACCTGTGTCGCTGGTGTCATCCTTTGCATTAGCTTCTAGGTTTGAAACCTTTCATTCCTCCTGCTGTCATTTCCTGTATGTAGTCAGTTACTAAGTTGTTGTTTTTTGTTGCAAAATTCTCCTTTCCACTCGAGCCTTCGTTTACTCATAATTAACAGTCTACCTTTGGCCCTTGTTACCTCATCTCTGAACTATTGAAATAGCCTTCTTCAAGGCCAATGTTAGAACGTTGGCTTGCCAGGTCCAAGCCTGGGCCTCTGTTGAATAATTGGATGAAGAAGACCCTCGGGGCCTAAGCCAGGTCTGAGGAGTCAGTCCTTTCAGATGAGCCAGTCAGATGAGACAGAACATGTCTCCAGAGGCCTGTAAGAAAGAACCTCCAGATGGTAGGCATCAGGCTTGGGGAAGAAATGTCTTGTCAGGCCTAGACTCATGTTGGAAAGCCTCTGGAATCTAGGAGGACCTGATTTCCAGAACATTAGTGCCAGGAGCTAAATATAGCTATTGTTAACATTTTGGTACAGTTTCTTCTAATCTGTTTTTAATGCACAGTGTTTGGGTTTTTTCTTTTACTTTTTTATAATTATAATTATATATTTAAATTGCTTAATCTGTTAAATAGAAAAAACATTTTTCATGATATTTTTGTAAGTACATTTTTTTTTAATCGGTGCAGTGTTCCATAGAATGAAAGATTGCTGCTGTCTTTGTTCTTATTAGAACAAGAAGATCCCCTGGAATAAATACCAGGTTCTCCATCAGAGTTTGACTCCAGCTTCAGTCGAAAGCATTTCTCTAGTGTCAATTTATGAGTGCTGTTTGCTCCTCAGGTCTCCATGCTTACTCATCAACATGCCATTCTGCCTCTCTGACCTTTGCGTCTTTGTTTATTCCTGCTTGCACTTTGTTTCTTTCTTTCTCTCCATCCTTTCGTCCATTTACCCACTCACTCACCACCCACCCACCCATGTACCTGTCCACAATAAGAGTATATTTTTTTCTAAGTTCTGTGCTCGTCTCTGGGGATTTAAAGATGAATAGTCCACTGAGGGACTCATATTAAGGTGGGACATATTTATGTATCTTTGCCAGGATGTGTCACAAATTCATCTGTAAGCACAGAGTAGTGCTTACTCTTTCTGAAGAACTGTGGTAGAGGAGGCTTCCTAGGGGAGGTGGCATGTAACGTAGCTGAGAATGATGAGTAGGAGTTTTCACAGAATAAATATGTAGAGCTGTTATAGAGACAGTTTGTTCAAGATGTGTATGACTATGGAAGGAAGTAAAGAATTGGGGAGATAGGAGGATTAAGACATGCTATATTTTTTACAATTACCTTTTTACTTTGAAAATATGTAATTTTTAAGTAAGTTCAAAAATAAAAAATAAGTTTTACAAGGGAAAGTCTTTGTCTCCCATTAATTCTTTTCTTATTCCTCTTCCCAGTTCTAGCCATTTATTCTTTGTTTATGGTATGCATCAAAAGTTTTTCATAAAAATACAAGCAAATGTGAAAATGGATTCTAGAGTTTTATTGGTAGCATAGTATATGTGTTTTTTAGTGTCTTATTTTTTTCTCTCTGAAAAATATGTCTGGAGATCTTTTTTTGTTTTTGGACTCAGAGGTTATTCATTTTTTTTTTAGCAGCTTTATAGGAGTCTCAATTCTGAATATACTAAAATGTCTTTAACCATTCACCTTTTATTCTTACAAATAATGTTGCAGTGAATGACCTTGCACATGTGCAAGTATATTTATAGTAGGTAACATTCTTAGAACTTCTCGGTCAGAGGATTTACACTTGCCTTTTTGTTAGGTATTGTCAAATTGCCTTAAGAGGTGTTTTTCTAGTTTACATTCCCACTAGCAATACAGGGGAGTGCCTGCTTCCTCATGGGTACATCAGTATAATGTGTTTTCAAACTAACGGTTTTTTGATAATAAAGGAAGTGAAAAATGGTACAGTTTTTTTCTTAGTGCAGTTTTAATTTTCATTTATTAGGAATGGGGTTGAGCCTGGCTGAGTGGTTCACTTGGTTGACTGGTCATCATATACACCAAAAGGTTGCAGGTTTGATTCCTGGTCAGTGCATAAACCTAGGCTGCCAGTTTGATCTTTGGTCGGGGCACATATATAAGGCAACCACTGATTGATGCTTCTCTCTCTCTCTGTCTCTGTCCCTTTGCCCCATCTTCTCTCTCTGAAATCAATTAAAGAATATCCTTGGGTGAGGATTAAAAAAAATTAAAAAAAAAAATCCTCAGGGAGAGGACTAAAAAAAAAATGGGGCCAAGTATCTTTTTTGTATGATCACGAGCCACGTGTTTCTTTCTTTCTTTTTTGTGAACTCTTAGTTCATATTCTTTGCCCATTTTGGGGGGGAGTTAGATTTTCATCTTCTTAATTTTGGAGTTTTATTATGCTGAGGCCCTGAAAGCACAGTGTGGTAGGAGCATTACATGCGAGATGGGCATGGTGAATAGTGGCTTAGGATAGAGGCATGGCGATCAGATCATGAAGTGCCCTATAAAGGCCATTTGGTATGTATATTGCCTCTTACTTTATAAAACTTTAAAGTGCAGAAGTAGATATTCTATTATGGATTCTTTAGATGCAGTAACTTCCGAACTGATTATATATCAGGATCAATAGAGCAATTTAGTATGGAAAGAGGACGGGAGTATTAGCAATTTTCTATTCTACATAGGAAGTAAAAAGTCTCTTGCACGCTGATGCTGATTTTTACCAGGCCTACTTAGCTATGGAATTAATTTTCAATCATTATTGCTAGTTTTCCCAGCTTTTATTTATCATTTAAAAGAAAAAAATGTTCTATTTTCCCTTTATACAATAAACAGAGCTCAAGCTGACCTGTGGTTTCCTCATTTTATTTTTTGCAAAACACTCATGAGGACTACAGGTTTCTTAGCTATCTGAAAGTAGAGTATTCCTATAAAACCTTAAGAAAGGTTTTATGGGAATGGCAGAATTTGAAGAAACATTTACCGTTGATTTATATGGAAAAGTTTTTTAGTTTTCCGAGATCCAAAAAATAACCTACCAAATCATAACAAATAACACAGAAAACCTAAAACAATACCAACATACAGTAGAAGCAGCGCTGCTGCTGGGGCTCAGGGCGCACTTTGCCTCCAGTGGCTTGCTGCACCACAAGTGCTGAGTGCTGTTTTCACTTTTTGCTTTCTTTTGTAAAAGTGAAAATCCACTTTGGATTTCTTTGGTTAGCGAAAACAGGTTTTGATGTGGGTCTTCCGAAAAGTAAAGTGGTGTAACCAGAACTTTCAACAAGCAGGGGAACTTTCAACTCACAATAAAGTTATGTGAGTAATCTGCAAGAGTAAGCACCTCTCCCTAGGAGCTTCTGTGTTCTGCGTCATTCAGAAATACACCAAATAATCACCAGCACTGACCGGTGGAGGTTCAGCTCTGTTTTTGAATGCTTCAGACTGGGAACTGCAGATGCTCTTTGTCTGTCAGACTCTTATTTCTCCTTTTCCTTTCTCTCCTCTCCTCTCCTCCTCCTTTGTTTCTGTCGCCTTCTTCTTCCCCTCATCCTCCCAGTCTTCCAACCCTAGCCGACTTAAGGGAGAATGATTTCTTGTGGACCATTTTAACTGTTTTTGTAAAAAGATGTGCTTTGTACAGTTCTTACAGAGAACAGTAAGTGAAATGTAGAAGAGAAAATGCATTGATGAGAATTTTTATTTTAATTTTGCCTTTACTTGATTTTCAGAAATTATTTTTCAAAAGGTGCTTTTATTAAGGCTTACTCTATTCCCTGAGTTTTTAGTAGTCATTCAATGATTTGTGTTACTATAAATACACACACTGGGTATGAATAAGTGTAATGGACGTTTGTTCTGTGTAAAGACCTCCCTTTCCTACCAAGTGGTAATGGGTCCAAAATAAGCAAACATTTTTTCCTCTTCGTTGTATTCTTAGTACATTTAAAAAAAAATATTGGCATGCTTAATTGCCTTACCTAAATCTATGGATAGACTCCTCTTAGTGTTTTATGCTGCTCCTTGAGTTGACTTTCAAATGGAACCATTGTGTAAGATAAATGTTTTATTCTGAATAGTGTTGATATGAACCCTGCTCATCTCTTCCATCAAGCCATGATTGTGCAGAAGCCTGCAGGGTGGAGGGAAGATTGGTTGCTATGAGAGTCAGCCTGTGCTTTGAAGTAAGGATGCAGCACTCGTCGTTAGTTTTCCGTTTACCTATATGTCTCTCACTGATTACAGAAGGCCAAGAGCTGACATGGTCAAGATCTTGGAAATTTTGGAAATAGCCAGCCAAACAGCTCCTTTTCAAGCCTGATCATTAGTCTTTTTAGAAATATCATGAAGCAACCTCAAGGCCATGCAACACTGTGTTTTGTTTGTAGATGTTGTCTGCATTATTATTTTTGATCAAGAGGTGAAGAGCCTCCATTGAGGCTTTCTGGTTTCCTTAAATTGACAGTCCCTGGAGTCAGTTTGTCTGGATTTCCAGTCCTCGCCCACTTTCATACTATGTGATTTTAGGCAAGTTACTTTTCCTTCCTAAGTCATAGATGAAATTTGAGTAATTTAACTTTTCCCCCTATGAAATTTGAGTAAAACCGAACCCACCACAAATTTGGAGAATGAAATGGAAAAAAAAAAGGGTACGACATGCTTGCTTGACTCATTGCTGGACACCTAATGCATACTCAGTAATGTTAGCTATTATTGTTATTGCTAATCAGATTTTTATTACTCAACATTTAAAAGTAATTTATTCTGTGTCTATAAAGAAATAGTTTTGAAAGTAATGTGTTTCGATGAAAACAAATAATAGTTTGTTTTTCTATCCTCACACTCAGAGTGGGTGGTATGTCAATGACCATCATTTTCTTGGTTCAGTGAGTACAAAAGCTGTCAGCAGTGGGGAAAAAAGTCTCTCAGCAAATGTATTTCAGGTCACTGTTTTCATGATGGATCGCAGCAGGAAAATAGTTTATGTTATCACTTTAAAATGAAAGAACACTATTGACTCTTAAGCTCTATGGAAAAGGAAACTTTACAAAAAATTTAAAAAGCTTGATTAATTTTCTTAAGTGAAAAAAACAGTACATGCTTTTAATAATTAAAACAATACAAATGAGTATGAACTAAATATTAATATATCCCTTCTCAGGATTAAGTTTTATAAAATTATAAAAGTAACATCCATGCAATTAAAAGAGAGGTGAAAAAACATAAAAGGTGTGCATGAACACTATTAGGACAGCTGAACCTTCATCTTACTTCCCAGAACAAACACCTCAATTTCATATGTATGCTTCTAGAAATTTTCTTTGTTTACAACAGAATTTCCCCTTTTCTCTTTTCCTTTTTAAAACACAAATGACATACAAGATCTACTCGTCTGCACCTTGCTGTGTTTCACCTGATATTATAACAGAGATTATGAATTAATACTTACCAATTTATCTTGACTTTTTTAAACAACTAAATGGCATTTTAGCTGCAGGCTCATAATTTATTTAGTCAGTCTCCTTACAATGGACTTGGCTTTCTAGGTCTTTTGCTTTGTAATGAGAATTAAAAAATGTATAAATTAAAAAAATAATTTATACTAATAAATATATTATATAAATTTTTATATACTAATTAATATATAGTAATATATTTATTAGACTAATTTATACTTTCTAATTAAGACTCAAAATCCAGAAGCAATAAGAGAAGAGGTGGATAAATTTGATATCCTAGAAATAAAAAAGTATAAGACAACTATAAAAAAGTAAAATGACAAACTAGGAGAAATATTATAACTAATATTAAAGACAAATGATATTCTCTCTGTATATATACTGTTTGTGTATGTTATCAAATTAAAACTTGAAATTAAAATGACTAACTTGATAGAAAAGTGGGCAAAAGATATGAATGGACTGAAAACTGAAAAAAAAACACCCCACCTGCAAATGGTCTTTAAACATATGAGAAGATGCTGAACTCATAATAGGAGAAATGCATGTTAAAACCTCACCTGGTTTTCTGTTTCTCACCTGATTGGCAAAAGTACACAGGTTTGATAGCACATCCTGTGGGTGATGTCTGAATAAACAGGCAACGTCTTGCATTGCTCATAGGGGTGCAGAGTGAGATACCCCTTAGGGAGGAGAATTTGGCATTATATAATGCAGTTGCTTATGACTTTATTGTCTGACCCAGCAATCATACTTTTTTGGACTTGATTCCAAAGATAATCAACAGAATGATAAGCACACTACTATTCATTGCAGCACTATGGTGTGATAATGAAAGGCTAAATAATCAGATCTTAAGGTCTAGGTTCCATCTGACTAGCCTACAGTTTGTAGCCTTCCTAACCAGTTCTGGTACCCTAGCTCAGGCATTTGCAGTATTTGGCTAGTGTGCAGATTTTCAGTTTCATATGGGAAGTTAAGAGTAGTGCTGTAGGTCGAATCTCAAAGTAGGTAAAACAAATTTGGGGGGTCCTCTCCAAACATGATGCCTTCTTACTGTCTTCCTTCCTCAGTCCATTCTTGTCCATCTACCTAGTCCTTGTTTTCCTAAGGGCTCTTTTGTAAAACTGCTTCTTCCTCCTACGCACTGGAGGACCTGGCATGAATGCTCTGATTAAGGCAAGACCTTCTCTTCCCTGATATTTGGCTCAGTAACCTATTCATTTACTAGCGGTAGTGTATTTGAACATTTATTTTATTTTGGGTGATGAAGTTTTGGAAAGACAGGTTTTTTGGTATTTCTTGTTTGTTTTAGGTGGTGCTACTCTAAGATAGACATGCTAAACTCACTTCTTTTGTTTCAGATGCATTTTATCCCATCCTACCTCCTGTGTTAATGTTTGAAGTTGGCATATAGCTTAAAATCAGTGCAGATGTGAATGTAACGTCCCACTCCCTTTGAAGAGCTGTTATGAAGCTGATAGTGCTTTTTTTATAGTCAATGGCATCGTAGAACCCAGGAAACGTGTTCTTAGGGGACCAACAGTTTGGAATCAGCATTCTTCATTGGCATATAGCCATACACGATACTTCTCGGTCCCCTTGTTAGTGAGTTGTTTTCTGAGTTACTTAGTGAAAAGGGGGGCCTTTGCTGGGTGATTGTGGGTTGGCACAGAGCAAGCAAATACAATTGAGAAAGGAAAATGAAAAAGTCTGGATAATCATTTTATTCTTTTGTTAACAATACTAATATTATACAGATACCTATCCTTCTTGAATTCTCAGCATTTAACATAAATGATTACTCCTGCTTCAGATATTAATACTTTTTTCTCTGGATTTCAATGACATATGCTCCAGTTTTTATCCTCTTCTCTTATTGGCTGCTCTTTTTTCAATGTCATTTTCTCATCTCAACTTGTCTACCAGACCTCTGAATGACCCAGTGTTTTGTCTTGTACTTTTTCCTGTCCTTTCTCCGCTTCCCCTCCACCCCTCCTTAAGTAAACTCATCCATTCCTGTAGATTTAGATATCTTCCAGCGGGGGTGTCCAACCTTTTGGACTTTCTGGGCCACACTGGAAGAAGAGTTGTCTTGGGCCACATATTAAATTCACAAACACTAATGAAAACTGATGAGAAAAGAAAAGGTTTTAAGTAAATGTGCCTAACTTTGTATTAGGCCGCATTCATAGCCATCCTGGGCTGCATGCAGCCAGCGGGCCATGGTGGGACACCCCTGCTAGAATTTTGATTCTCCTATTTTTGTCTCCAGCCCGAAAGACTCCTCTGAGATTTAGTTTCATATATATAAATGGCTGATCAGTATTTCTAATTGGATATTTCATAGGGATCTCAAATATACCATGGCCAAAAAACCCCTATTGATTTTCTCATCCCCAAATCTGTTTCTTTCCAAACCCTCCCTGTCTCAGTGAATTGCACCACAACCAACTGACATGCAGGCCAAAATCCTTTGCCTGTGCTTGAGAATCCTACCTGATTACCTCTGGTATGATTTGCATCTAATCTTTCAGTGAGTTCTCTTGATTCTACCTCCAAAATATGCCTCCACCTACTTCTCACTCTTGCCATTGCTGTAATCCTGGTGCAGGTGCCACCTGGTTTTCTTGCCTTTGCTTTTTTCTCGTTGCTTTTTCATTTGCCCCATCTACAGTCCTGCCTTCACAGTGCTTCCAGAATGGGCTTTCTGAAGTAGAAATCAGTTTGTGGTTGAAACTCAATTGCCAGAATGTAATCTGGTTCCTGCCTACCTCTCTGGCCTTTCTCTCCCCAGGCTCCCTATGTCCGGTCACACTGGTGTTCTCTCTGTTCCTAGAGCATGGCAAGCTCGGTCTCTTTGAAGGCCTTTGCTTTTGTGGGGTCTTCTCTGAAAGCTCTCTCTTCCCGTCTTTGCAGATTATTTCCCATTATTTAAGTCGCAATTCAGATTTGAATTTCTGAGGGAGACTTATTTTGACCAGTAACTCCCAATTATTCTTAGTCCATTACACTTTTTTTTATTGTCCTAATATCATTGACTGGTACCTGAAATGATTTAGCTTGTTTCCTTGTTCCCCTACTCCTCCCCTTCCCATCACACTTCCTTCTTAAGACTGTAAACTCCTTGAGGGTAGAAACTCTTGTTATAGCCATATCCCAAAAACCTACAATAGAGCCTGGTACATAGTAAGCTGTCATTGTATTTTGGTTGTTGACTGACTATTTTATGCTTGTAAGTAGAACTATCTTTTGACAATACTAAGTAAAGATACAGTAACATAAAACTAAGTTTAGAAATAATTTGATAAGAAACTGTGTTTATTGGAGAGACTTATCTCTTATGGTTGGTTACTAAAAGGTTGGTAAGTTTGTGAGCGTTTTCATATATTTACTGGTTTCCTGTTGATTGCAACTGCTGGGTCACCAGCGTAGTGTTTGCTTTATTTTGACAGAATTCCAGACAGAGTAGAATGATTTGCTGTGTTTATTGCTAAGTTCCCTTGAGAGGGCTGTTGTGGAAATAAGGTAAAAGTTGTCTGATGACTTTAGGGTGACTGAATGGGAGAATGTACCAGGGTACCAACCTGACATCTGGCACTGGTAGCTCTGTCTCTAGATTTTTGTTTGTTTGTTTCTAAAAAATCCACAGTCTCTGTATTTTTATCATTATAACAGAGATCCATGACTTTTTGTTTTATGTGTAATACATTGCTCATAGTTTTTGCTTCATCTTTCAAAATTCAACATTTGGTAGCTTAGTTGGTTAGAGCATTGGCCCCATGCACCGAGAATCCAGGTCTGACCCCTGGCCAGGGCACCTACAAGAATCAACCAATGAATGCATAAATTAGTGGAACAAGAAATTGATGTTTCTCTCTCTCTTGCTCCCTTCTTCTCTCTAAAATCAATCAATAAAAAAATTCAACATTTGTTTAATAAATATTTAATAGGTATCCGCTATGTATCAGGCACTATAATAAGTGCTGGGGATATAGCTGTGAATAGATAAAGTCTCAGTTCTAAATACTTGTTAATTAAATTGGTGACTTTCTTGAAGCTTACTTCAGAAGATTAGTATGACCTTCAAAGCTCGATGAGGTTGGTAAAAGTGCTATATGTATGTAGCTTCACACATTGTCCCTCTAACCTTTCTTCTTATACCTCCTCATGTATTGTTTAGTGTTCTATGGCTATTTGAATATCTATTTTGTGCCTGTTACTGCATTAGGACCTGGACATTCAGATAGCACCAGGTGAAAATGTTGTCTTCAATATTTTTTAAATAGTAATAAGTACAGGCTGGAAACATGAATCATTTTAATGCAGAATTATAAAGTGCCAGAATAGTCTATGCACAGCCTACTATGGGAGTGCAGAGAAGAGGCATCTAACAAACCTCAAGCTGAGACTGAAGGATGAGTAGGAGTTAGCTAGGTGGATAGGCAGGTGAAGAGGTATATGAGTTGCCATTCTGAAGAAAATAAAGGTATTCTAGGCAGATGGCAGAGCACAAGGTTTAGGAACTCCAGGAGGTTTGGTAAGGCTGGAGGGACAGATGAATTTAGAGAGAGTGAATGTTGAAGTTGAGGAGGTGCTAGATCTGAATAGGCCTTGACTATCAATGTGAAGTCATTGGAGTATTTCAAGAATACTAAGATCAGATTGAAATGAGAGGGGTATCTTTCAGATGGCATGGTGGGGAATAATTTGTAGGGAACTGGAGAAGATAGGTGACTGCTCATCATTTCTGAGTTTGAGCAGGGAAGTGACATAATCAAATTTATGTTTTATAAAATCCCACTCTGGCTATTGGGTGGGACACACACTGTGGTGTGGGGTTATGAATAGGACGAGGGAGATGAGTCAGGACAGATCGTAGTATTCTGCTGATATACGGTAATAAAGAACTTCTCTTGCCTTTTTAACATTTCAGGAATTTTGGGATCCTGCCTTTTTAGTAAAATGTTTTACCGCTTTTATAATAAAATGCTGGGAGGAAAAGTTTTTGCCAAATTACAGAAGCGTTGACGTGCTCACCCTCCCTCTCACGCAGAGCTCTCACTGGAAGCTCCCTTCTCGTGCAGGTTGTGTGCACAGACATCTGTGTGTCTTCTCAGTTCTTCACGTCTTTTGACCTTAGCTTCTGTTCTTCCAGAAATACCATTGAAGGTGCTGCAGTTTTCAATTTTGGTTTTCCTTTTGTTGTGCTAATCCTGTTTTAAAGTGGAAGTCCTTTTAGGCAGCAAGGTAGTTGGAACGGCATCAGGCATTTATAAATCCAATTCACCAAACACAGTGGATTCGGGTGAATTGTTGAGCTGCTAGTGCATTTATTATGGTATATAACAATATCTAATCAAATTGTTGGGAGGAATAAAAGCCTCAGTTTGAGGTAAATCTTTAACTTTTTTCAAGGAAGACAAATTATATTTTCAATAACTCTTAAGCTGGAGAATATTCAGTGTATGATAATGTATGTGCTTGAAAAATATTAACATGCAGCCCAAAAGGGGCAATTTCATATTGAGAGATAAGATTAGGACAGTTACACTTTAGTTTTTGGAAGTTATTGAATACTCTCAAGTATTGAAAATATAGGAAGCAAATGATGATCCTCTTCATAGTTTAAATGAAAAGATACCGTATTTTTTGGACTATAAGATGCACTTTTTCCCTCAAATTTGGGAGGAAAAGGGGTGTGTGTCTTATAGTCTGAATGTAGCTTACCTAGCTTGCATTGGTGAAATATTATGTTATTTATGTTATTAAATATTTGACCACATTTTTTGCTTCAAAATTTTTTTCCCTATTTTCTTCCACTAAAACCTAGGTGTGTCTTATGGTCCAGTGCATCTCATAGTCTGAAAAATATGGTAATAACACAGGTTATACATTCTAATATATATTTCTCATGAATATTCCCATGTTATAGCAGTTAGCCATTATATTGTAATTGCCTATTTGCTTGACTCTCTTCTCTGCCTCTCTGCTGTCAAGACCCCAGAGGTCCCAGTACCATCTAAGAAAGCCCTTTAATACTTCTGATGGTTAAATGTCATACTTTTCTTTCTTGTATTCATTTTTTAATAGAAAATGCATCAGACGCGGATTTATGGGTCCTGAATAGTTGTACTGTAAAAAACCCCGCTGAAGATCATTTTAGAAACTCAATTAAGTAAGTAGAAGTTGATTTTTTCTTAATTTTTTATAAGTATGGTAATAGTTATTTTAAGGAAATGAGCTTTTAAAAGATTGCTAATATAAATAAATATTCAGTGTGTATCAAAAAGGTATGAATTGGACTTTTAATATTCTATTGTTTTACATTTATCTAAAGAAGGAAACTTTGATGTAGACTTTTCTAATAGGTGATTTCAGTATTTGTGAAGTTAGCTAGTTGGTGATTGGAATACTTGTTAAGTATTAACAGTGCACTCTCCTCAAGGAACCCATTCTGTACTTTTTGAAAATACCCAAAGCAGTCCTTACTTCTCTTCTCGTCCCTGCTCATGGGCACTGTTCCAGGTGCGAGCACTGCCTGGCTATCCAGGGAAATACAGTTCGTTGGGGGAGATGGGCATGTAAGTCCTCGGTTCTTGCTTTGTTCCCTCAAATTGAAGTAAAAGAAGTATCTTTTTTTCACATGTGCTCTGAACCTTACCCCACCCACCTTCTTAGAAATCTCATTTTATAAATTATTTCCTCATTCTCCTATGTTTTTAACCTCTGCAGTCCTGTGGGTGCCTTGTCATTGGCATTAAACATGCTCAGGTCTAATCACGCCCATGGGCCCCTTTGAGCTGTTGTCCTGCTTTTCTTCTTGCTTTCCCTGCCTGACTTAACTCCCAGACTTCCTCCTAACTTCACTCCCAAACTCATTTCCCTCTCCCCTCAAATTGGTTTTATTATGAAATGCCCATATATGATTTATGAAACCTATAGTTTAAAAAACAATAATGAAATTAATACCAATATGTTCGCCACTCTGCCTAAACAATATGACGTCAGAACCTTAGACATCCTCATGTGTCCCTTTTCCAATTATGCCCCCCAAAAGTAACTTTTACCCTGATTTCTGTGAGTTATTCCATTACTTTTATTAGTAAATTTACCATTTGTTAAATATATCTCTGAACGATGGTTGTTTAGTTTTGCCCTGTTTTAGACTTTAATTTACTGGACTTAAACTGTGTTCTGATATTTGCTTCTTTTCTTAAGCGTTCTGCCTTTAGATTTATCCGTGTTGATGGATGTAAAATTACTCTGGTTACTTGTTGCATGAGTTTGCCACAATTTATCAGTTTTATTTTTGGTAGAGTTTTGAGTTTTTCCAGTGCTTTGGTTGTATGCATATTTTGAATGTTTTCCTATTGTAATGTTTTGAACATGGTTTCTGGTGTACACGTGCAGTAATTACTTTAGGATATGTAACTAGGAGTTGAATGATTGGGTCATGGGTATGTACATATTCAAAATTTAATATATAATGTCAAACTGTTTTCCCAAATGCATGTATCAGTGTTCATTTCCATCAGTGCCAATGGATGCAGGTAGTTGTTTTTCTCTTTTTTAAATCCTCACCTGAGAATATGTTCATTGATTTGAGAGAGAGAGAAAGAGAGAGAGACAGAGAGACATCAATCAGTTGCCTCCTGTACACACCCTGACCACGGATCTCACACACAACCTGAATATGTGCCCTGACCAGGGATTGAACCTGCAACCTTTTGGTGTACAGGATGACACTCACACCAACTGAACCACCTGGCCAGGGTGGTAGTTATATTTTTCAATTCTTGCTGATACAGTGATCCCTCACCTGTCGCGGGAGTTACGTTCTAGAGACCCGAGATAGGTGAAAATCCACGAAGCAGTGGCGTTATATTTATATTCTTATATATATATATTTTAAGGCTTTATAAACCCATCCCACACTCCTATAAACCTTTCCCATTCTCTTTTTAACCTTTTCCACACTCTTATAAACATTTCATATGCTCTTAAACACTTTCTACACTCTTAAACCTACGTAATTTTAACAACATATAAAATTCTATAAGGGTACTCACCAGTGAAGTATACTACAACTGGAATGATGAAGATCATGAATTATGTAGCTGTGCAGAAGGGGATGACGATGAGATGAATGCACTGCACAGCCAGGAAGAGCATTACAGCTCTTCTGAAGGCACCACTTCATCAGATGCTTCATCAGATGGTGCAATATCTTCGCCCTGGTCCGTAACTTCTATTTCTGCTAAAGGCATAGGCGTAACTGATCTCTTCGTCTGAGTGATGCACATAGTTATGAGGAGTTGCTGGCACTGCTTTTCTTTCTGAGTGAGAAGGTTTTTATAAACTGACATGCCACCCTTGATTGTATTTACGAAGTACAACGAATGAAGCATCTAGGGGTCCCATTCTTCAGCCACTCGCTGAAGTTCTTTGGCCATTCTGACCATGGTTGCAAGATGATCAAGTGTTAGGCCAACCTCCTCCTCTTCTCCAACCCGTAGTTTGTCTTGTTCCTCATCCTCTTCTTCACTTGCTGACTTTGTCATCTCTGTCAGGTCTTCGTCTGTCAATGGTTGTGAGTGGACATCCTCAGAGGCAACTTCTCCATGCAGAGAAACGCTTTTGAGTCCAAACGTCTCTGAAATTTGTCAAACCAGCTCTTGCTGGCACTGAATGGGGTTGGTCTGATGGGAGAAGCACTTGATGGTCCTGCTTCTGTGTCGTCATCCTTGTCTTCATCCTCATCACTGTCGTGAATGTCCATGCTTTCTGCAAAACTATCATAAAGTTTCTTGGCCTTCATTCGGATGGTGTTGGTATCCAGCGAGACATTCTTCTTCCTGCAGTCATTTATCCACAGGGCCAATGCAGACTCCATCCTCACAGTGGCCTTATTGCGGGAAGTGACCACTCTCTTTGCAGTCTTGTTAAAAGTCATTGTTGCCATAGACCTATTATTCTTCTCATCTTTCTTTATGTAGCAAACAGTAGATTCGTTGATCCCATAATGGCGGCCTACAGCCTCGTAGCTTTTGCCTTCCTTTAACATGTTGAGAAGTTCCACCTTTTCTTTGATGGTAAGCATATTCCTCTGGCGCTTGGGTTCACTGCCAGAAGCCTTAGAAGGAGTAGAACATTTGGGTGGCATCATAGGGCTTGAAATAAATTCAGATTTTGATGAAAATTTCACAAAAACACAACACCGCAGAGCAACACTACACACAGCCATCAGACGTCGATGTGAAGTGGACAAGGAGAGATGCTGAATGTATGGGCACAGTGTGGGAGAGCAAACAGACTGATGCCACAGTCACTGAGCCAATCAGCGCCCAGGATACAGAGCACAGTGCTGTGGTTGGTCACCTTCATTCCATCAGCCAATATAGTGTGCTGTGTACAATCTCATGTTGGCAAACTTGCGCAAGCGGTAGTGGCATACTGCATTTCTATTGTGTACAATACAGTATTCATCCGCTGATGAAATACATACTGTATTTTATTTCAATTTAATATTCTTTTAATATGTTTGAATTAACATTTTTTATATGTTTTATATTGTTTTAAATGTTTTAGGCAAAAATAATTAAAATCATAAATATTATATAAGTACCTATATATTGTAAATCCCACAATATAGTGAAAACTCCACAATACAGAATTAGATATATATATTTTTAAAAATCCGCAATACAGCGAAGCTGCAATAAGTGAGCCATGATATAGTGAGGGACGACTGTACTTGATATGGGCAGACTTCTAACTTGCCAGTCTAGTGGTGGAGATGGTATCTCAGTGTGGTTTTAATTTGCATTTCCATGATTACTGATGAGGTTGAGCATTTTTAATGTTTACTGACCATTTGAATTTTTTTTTTTTGTGAAATGGCTTTTAAAATATTTTTTTTCTGTTGACTTGTCTATTAGTTATTTGTGGGAACACATTACATGTAGACTAGATCCTAATCCTTACATGTTAATACATGATGCAGATATCGATTGTGGCTTATCTTCTCACTTTCTTTAGTGATATATTACCATGAAGATAAATTCTGGTTTAAAATTTATCAATCTTTTCTTTTGGGTCTGTGCTCATATGGTTTAAGAAATCTTTTCTTAACCTGAAGTTAACATATTCTTCAATGTTTTCTAGTAAAAGTTTTATGGATTTTACTCCATACATTTAGGTGTATAATCCATGTGGAGTTGATTCTTTTTTTGTTTGTGTGTTTATATGGTGCCAGGAAGGGGGTCCCAATTTATTTTCAATTTCAAAAAATTTTAGTTTTTTTCATGTAGAAGCCAAATTTTTCTAATACATTGATTGTTTTTTAAAAAATTGATCCTTTCTCCTTTTATCTATGTATTACCCACTCTGTCATATGCTGAGTGTCCATAGATGCTTGGGTCTGTCTTTGGGTTTTATTGCTCTATTCCTTTACACTTTTTTCTACACAGTCATAATTAGTATAGATTTATATTAAGTCTAGATATTTGAGAATTCTAATGCCTTTTTGTTCTTCTTTAAGAGTGTGTTGGGTTTCCTTTGCCCTTCCATATAGATTTGGTATCATGTTTTAAGTTCCATGAGTGATTTTGATTTTGATTACATTGAGAGGAAAATTGATATCTTTTCATTATGAGATTTTTCAATCTATGAATAATGTACTTAGGTCATTTTTGACATTCTAAGGATGATAATTTCTTTATGTACCTCCTATGCATCTTTTAGATATTTTATCCTAACAATATAAATTCCAAGTTGTTCCAATATCATTTATTTTTAAAAATTTTTTTAAAGATTTTATTTACTTATATTTTAGACAGAAGGGAAAGGAGAGAGAAAGAGAGGGAGAGAAACATCAATGTATGGTTGCCTCTCATGTGCCTCTCCACTGGGGACCTGGCTTGCAACCCAGGCATGTGCTCTGACTGGGAATCAAACCAGCGACCCTTTGATTCAGAGGATGGCACTCAATCCACTGAGCCATACCAGCCAGGGCCCCAATATTATTTATTTTAAAAAAATCTATTTTTTCTCCTTTTACCTGTGGAGTATTTTTTTCTTTATTGTAAATGGTAAATTAAAAGAAAAACCTCATTTTCTAAATGTGTTTACTCCCTTGGGCTCAGAGAATTATATCATGCAGCAGTGCGGAGGATTGTGGGGCATAAATAGGAGTGTAAATCAGGAGTCCACTTAGGACAGAGCTATAGTAGTCCAGGTTCCGACGGCCTCATTTCAGGTGGCGGTGTTCAGAGTTGGAAGGAAAGAGTCGACTTGTATACTTTCAGCATTGTTAAATGTGACTTTTAGGTCTCTTGCTAGAATGATATAGGGAATTCCAGAAAAGGAGTTCAATTTTGAGGGAAGACATGTTTTGGTTTTGATCTTCTTGTATGGGAAGTCACAGCTAAATATTGTAATAAAGTAATAGATAACATTTGATGTTTATTGATTGTGTTCTTTGTAGCAGGCACTGTTCAAGGTGCTTTATATCAATTGGATATTATCTATCTCAACTCTTAGAAGTTATCATGTTGTAGATTTCAATTTTATATTGATTTTATAGATGAAGCGCCTGTCTTTCATAGATGAAGTTCTCTAAGGCTGTTCAGTTAATAAATGGTAAACTGGGAGTTTTCTTTCTTTTTTTAATCCTTAACCAAGGACATGCTCATTGAATTTAGAGAGAGTAGAAGGGAGGGAGAGAAAATTGATATAAGAGAGAAACATCAATCAGTTGCATCTCCTATGCGCCCCAAGTGGGGACTGAACCCGCAACCTAAGCATGTGCTCTGACCAGGAATCAAACCCTTGACTTTCGGTTTACAGGATGATGCTCCAACCAACTGAACCACACCAGCCAGGGAGGTGGGATGTTAACCTAGAAAGTCTAACAAGGAGTCTGTATGTTTAGTCATTTTAGTACAGTGCTTCCCAGATAAAGATGTCAGGTAAACAATTGTTGAATTGAGGCAGATATCATCTTAGTGATATAGATTCTATTTTATTTGCATAGAAGTGATAGTTGAATGTGATGGCCTTCTCAACTCAGAAATTATAGAAGGAGCAGAGCACAGTTCTCTCTAGATCTATGGTGGGAGGCAGAGGATGGTGGTCATAATGTGGGATGAAACAGGGCAATTTGGGTCATATTAAAGAGCAGGAGAAGGAAGACTTAAACCAAGAGCAGAGAATTATATTTACCAGATGCTGCTCATTTTCAAAGAATGTTTTTTATTTTATGAGAAGTCTCTCATGTTTTCAGATTATCTATCTTTTCCCTATAGGAAAGGTAAATAAGATGTAAAGGTATTTAGTGCTACTGATACCCCTAAGTGCAGAGCTCAGAGAATTTAGTTTCTGTAATGATCAGTTTTATAATCTAATTAATGGATATGCTTCTAGGTGATTTCTGAAAGTTTAAGAACTCTAACTTGTGTTTTGTTACAAATATAAACTCTGTTATGAGTGTGTTTGGAGTAGTGATACGGTGTTTGAATGACTGAGCGAGGTAACCATATAAGAAAAGTTTGTCATTTTTACACTACAGAGTTAGTGGAGTCAAGCACAGGTTCCTTTAAATAGACTATTCTACTCGCTCTAAGGAAAATTTAAAAACAATATTATAGGTGATTAAGTAATTTAAAAAATATGTCTTTGAAGGCTTTTTGATAATCACAACTAGTTCTTAACACCTAAGCGTGTTTCTAAAATAAATACAATGCTGTAAAAAGAACAACAATCAACATTGAGAGAACATCAAATTCAAGTGACATTTGTACACTTACAGACTTTCAGTGATAGATTACATCACCTACTCTGCCAAGCATTTTGCTTTATTTAGATGTTTTCCCCCTTGTCATCATCTCCTAACAAAGAAAAAAAAAGATAAAAGAAAGAAAAACAAACTATTGTTCATAAACTTGTTATACCTTGTTGTGCTACTCATTTATCTTCTCTCATGGTCTAGGTCTATCCTTCCCCTTCAGCTCCTCTGTGGTATGCAGTCCCCTCTGTGCCACCCCCCTCCCTCCCCACCCCGCCCCTCCCCAATATAGTGAGGCAAGGTATAAATGCAAGGAGAGTTTGGTAGGGAGTTTCCTCTCTCCTTGTAATCCCTTATGCTCAAATGTAAAGATTTACAAGGAAGGGCTGGGACTATTTTTTCCTATCCTGGACCCCCTATAAAAATGATTGCTTCACTTTGTCACTCATTCCCCTGTTTGTTATCATTTTTGATTATCTGCTTTGTCCCTCTTGTAATGTATTTAATAATTGTTGGTCTTTAATTCCTTACTCTCTTATTTTCTCTCTTGAGCCTTCAGGCAAGAGACTGGCTTGTTTTGACAGGGGGAAAGAAAGATAACTCTGAGGGACTTACTCTCTTTCATGTGATTAATACGGTCTCATTGATTAAATCCACAAATTGTGAGTTTCTGACAAGATAGCAATGGACTGATTTTTGTGGGGAGGGAGGGACTATTTCTCCTGGTGGTAGTGGTGGTCAAAATACTAGTTTTGCAACTTCACAGCATAAATGATATTGGGAAGAGTATTTAACCTTGGTCAGAGAGAATATTGGCTTAAAATGATTGGAAATAATAATAACTAGTACCAATAACAAAACACTCTATCTTTAAATAATTCTTTCGTCTAGTCAAAATACCTGATATGAAAACACATATCTGTATTTATCTGTAGGCTTTCTACTAGTTGATCTAATTACTAAAGGTTTACAGTGTCTGTATAAATAACATTCAGATTTATAAAAGGAGTTTTAAATAGCAAAAATGGAGTTAAAACATATTTTTTGCTACCCTTTGACTTGGAAATCTTAAGTGCTATTACCTTTACTGTTTTGAAAAAATTGCTGAGCCCACGATTTGTGATGGCAGCCTACTGCATGCATTTCTTTTCCTCTTGAGCATTTGCCAATTGCCCTATCCTTGTTTCAATCATTATACCAATTTGATTTAGACACATGGCCTTTAACTTGAGGGGTTCTTGAGCAAACAAAAATGTTTTTGAAAGATCAAAAGTTTAAAAAAAATTGCTCTTAATGAGAGTATCAAATAAGAAAACTCTTTAGTTAATGCTTTATAGAAATGTGGGATCTTTTCCATGCCACCTAAAGGAGGTCATTCAGAGGCTGGTGAAAATAAACACATCTTGTGTGTTCTATATAAATGACAGAAAGAATAGCCAGCTTGCTTTGATCATGGACTGTCAACCTCTATTTGACCTTGTGTATTATTAACCCAAATGGGCATTGTGATTTAGCCATACTGATAGTAGATAGACAAGAGTCTCTAGTTCTTTGAACCACCTTTGCCTGTAGAAATAAATGGTAATGTAGAAGGAATGATTTAGTTATCTCAGTGAAATTGCAGGAGAGAACAATTAGAAATATAAGGAGAAACGGACAGAGGAGAAAGGTGTGTTGAGACAGAAGATACCTGCTTTGTATACTATCTTCTTTCTACAGGAGAGCTCCTTGTATAGAATTATGTTGATCAAACAACTTATTGGATAGCCATTCCTATTATGAAAATATTTTTTTTTTGTTTTATGTAGATTTAACTTTGAGTTCTTCATCATAAATTGAAGTTGGGGGAGGTACCAGAATATTATTTCAACTTGAATTTGTAAAATGAATTGCCTTCAAAAAAGCTAACTTAATTGCTTTCCCTTTCAGTTAGTACTTATGTGGTTTAAAAGAAAATAAAAAAAACTTGACTGGTTCTGTTTTTAACTAGATTTGTTAGTAATCAGGTTGTCTTTTTCTCTTTTAATTAAAAAATCTGGCATTGGAAGATAAAACACTGGAATTTACTGTATTTTTTGGACTATAAGATTCCCTGGACCATAAGACACACCTAGGTTTTAGAGGAGGAAAATAGGAAAAAAAAATTCGAAGCAGAAAATGTGGTAAAATATTTAATAACATAAATAACATAATATCTCACCAATGTAAATGTAAACAGCCAGGTAAAGCTACATTCGGACTATAAGATGCATTCCCCATTTTCCTTCCAAATTTGGGGGCGGGGGAGTGCATCTTATAGTCTGAGAAATACGGTAGTTTGGCCTTTTGCAAGAAACAGGTTCGTAACACAAGTTAATGCTGCACGTTGTGGATTTTTCTTTAAAATTAGATATTTTAATTTTTAGCTTTTCTAGTTGTATGAAATAGCTTTAATTGAACATCAGTTTTATGTTATTGTTTAAAGTGTCAGTAGCAGATACAGTGAATCATTGTATGCTTTTCCAGTCACAGTCTCATTGTTTCAGTTATCCTTGCCCAACAAAAAGTTTCCCTCCATTTGGAAAGTTAGTTCAGAATATTGTACTATTTGACTTAATATGTGTTATTGATCAGGAATTATCTACTGCAATTTTTTTTTCTAAGTAGTGCTATGCTTAATATGTGTTTATACTTCCTCTGCCCATTTCTCCATCTACTTCCATTGTTTAGATACTGTCTATATGCAGATTACTCCCAAATTTCTGTTTCTGACCCTAGTCTGTTTTCCCGAGATCCAGACTTGTGTATCCTACTGTTTCCTGTACTATTCTGTTTAGATGACTCATTGACACTTCAAATCGTCAGAACCCCTTCGTTATCTACCTCACCATTCCCCAGCTGGAGTTTTTCCATTCCTGTCTTGTTTGGTTATGTGGTCACCACCAGATAGACTGGGAATGTTCCTCGATTCTCTGTTTCTTTCCCCTTTTTTCTCCCTGTCCTCGAGGATCGATTCTACTTCTAAAGTATCTCTTCCTTCTTCCTCTTGACTCCTTCCTTCTCTTTCCCTTTGCCCAGTGTGAATTAGTGTTTTATTGCATATCTGGTAATAGAGTGTTCCTCTCGGCACCTGCAGTGAACCACTGTGTTCTCGTTTCATCAAATTGCCACAAACTAGACCATATCTTTTGAATTTAATCCTTTCTCTCCATCTCAATTGCTAATGTCTTAGTTAGCAAATTGCTTTCCTCTCCTTCATGTCCTATAATGATTCCTTCTCAGCTACAGGATACAGATAAACATATTAGTGTAACAAGTATCTAAAAAAAATCTATCCCTTGCCTATATTCCTGACCTCTTTTCTCACCACTCCTCCATAGAATTTTACATTTCCCCTAAATTATGTGATTTTTCAGACACATAATGTGTTTGCATATACTCTTCCTTTTCCCTGGACTATGCTCTCCCTTTCCCCCAAATGCGCACACACACTCACATACCCCATGTAATCCTGCTTGGCAACCTGTTCATCTTTTGGAACTCATATCAAAGGTTATCTCCCTTTTGCCTCCCACCCCTAACCTCCAAGTTCTGCAGAGGTAGTTACACTCTATGTTGTGCTCTTCTTTATCCCATGAGAATGTCTGTTGTTGCATGTTACATTTTATTATTTGTTTACATATTTGGCTCTTTACTAGGTCGAGTCTTGAGGTCAGGTGATTGACCTCAGGAAAATCCTTTTTCATGGAGTCTTTGATCCTCTGACTCTATCATGTAATGATTTTCCTTTCCTTGGGGAATAGATACCATTAATAGAATAAGATTGCTTGTCAGTTATTCTAAGAATGGTACCCCAAGGCCTGTGTGAATCTGTTGTTAGTAACAGGCTGTATATATATCTGCAAAAGGGGAATGAACATTCTAATTTTCAAATACTGCATTTAAAAAACTCTCTTTAGAAATATATTGTTTTGCTTTTTATGTTTTGCTTATGAACTAGGGAGAAATCTGCCCCTTGTTTTCCTAAATGAGGTAAGAAACATCTGTTTGTCACTATTAGTCCACGTTTTCTTTCCAGAGGGTAGTAGTGAAAGGGATAAGAATTCATCTCCTTTCTTGGAGTAGTCACTTGATCTTGCTGGCAGAAGTTCAGCTGTGAATGGCCAGACCCTGGTTTTTTGCCAAACTAAGTGTGCTGGGCCAGCTTCAGGATCTTGGCCATTGGATTATCTGAAGCATCTTATCTTGAGTCAGACGGTAAGAAAGTTGTGGGTAATAACCTGGTAGTGTTTGGCCTTGAGTTTGACACAACAATTGTAATTACTCAACATATGGTTGTACAATTAGATTGAACTGGTTCTTCCTTTTTTGGGAAGAGAGTTTAGCATCATTCTGCTTCCAGTGCATCAGCAAGTCATTGTTAATATTTTACATTAAGTATATTATAAACTATATTATTATCATAGCCCTTGTCTTATATTTGAGTGTTAAATCCAGTTTTGATGAATGAGCAAAGAACATCAGATATACCACCAAAGTGGGGGGAAAATCAACATGGCCGTTGTGGGGGAAGAAGTACAAGGGTCGGACAGGTTAGTTTGATGGCATATCTCTGTGGACGAGTCAGGCTGTGTGCAGATAGTGGCATGGTCTTGCCTGTGGACCTTTGTCCCTAGAATAGTGCCTGGTAAACAGTTGGCTCTGAGTAATTCAGTGAAATGAAGGCTGATTTGACAAAACCCCAACTTCTCTGCAGAAGTTACTGTTTATGTGTTAGGTCTTATTGTTGACCATATGTGAATTTGTATTATTCAAGTCTTAAGTCATGGTTCTGTTTAGTCTACATTCTGCTGTTGCTAGGACTGTATTATTTTTTCCCCGTCAGCTAGTCTGGGGTTAATAATGATATTGGAATAACATGCTTTCTGGAAACATTAATGAAGAGCTCTCTGTTGATTCCTAAAGTGAGAGGTGAGACTTATATAATTCAGAGCAGATTTTGACCAATTTCCTGCTACAAGCTTTAGTTGCTTATTCCCTAACCATGGAAACACACAGAGATGAATGGGAATGCAGAGAGATTATTATGTGACATATCCCACTGAGAAATTTGATGGGAAATAAAGGAGAAAGTATATTTGAAGGTTGAATTCACTTAAGAAAATGAAGGAATAGTTAAATTTACAGTTGAAAGATATCTTAATTTGCAAGTTAGAAACACAAAAAGCAGTTCAGATATAGTAAGTCATTTTAAAATGCAAAACTGAGTTTCGTAGTTATCTAAAATCTTTTTGGAGAACAGTATTTTGCATATTTTATGATTACTGTTATATCAACAGTTGCTTTGTTTTTGCCATTTTAAGCAAGAGAGTGAGTGAAAGAGGTCAGTGTATTATGTGCTAGCAACAGCTGGCTGATAGCGTTGAATACTTACGTAATTAAATATATGTGTTGGCTGTTGTCCTAACAGCTCTGTAGGTGGAGGCCCCAGAAAGCATGCAGATACTTGCTTTAGCAGTATTAAAGAAGAAAGCAACATGACCTAAGCCTGTGCTTTCTGCCAAGACTGATTTCCTATTGTTTTGTTTTGAAAGACATTCTGCTTATTCTTGATGTGTGTGTGTTTATACAACAGCAGAGAAAAAAAGATGCTTGTGTTTCTTTCTCCTTTTACTCTATACTCTAAGTGTGAAAACATAATCTTAATTTTTAGTCACTCAGTAGTGTTGTTTAATTAACTGATAACATGAAATAAAAAAAATACATGGCCTTTCAATCAAAGGACATGATACTAAAATATTAACTGTTTCTGTTTCTTACTTTGGTTTAGGTTTAGGTGTCCTCTGGGCCATTTTTAAGAAATTACTTTGATTTTAGACTACAGTAAGGCGTGGTTATTTAGGATCATAAAAAATTGGGATGGGGTGGCGGTGAAGGATAAATCAGATCCACAGGTGAAATGCAATTGTGCTTTTAGCTAATAGCCTTACTTTAACCTCAGAGTACCCTGTGTTTACCTCTGTTACTGTTTCTGTAGTTCAGGGGCTGAGGCCTGTGAGTGTGGGCTTTGATGATTGGATGGTTCCTTTGTGGGTATTAGAAAAAGATACCGATGCTGGTAGACACAATCCAGAATGGCTGTGTGTGGCTGCCCCATGTAAATATCTGTATTTTAATTATTTCTACCTGTCTATACCCCATTTCAAAGTTCCTAGGGGCAGCCACTATGTCTTTTCTTCCACCACCTAGTATAGTGGTTGAAAACGATAGTTGAACAAGTGAATGAATCAACCCGTATGTTTGCTTTCTCTATGTATTTATCCTTTGGACTTGCCCCCACTTACCCCATCCTGCCTCTGTCAGAACTAGTGTCTGCTTCTGTAGCTTTCCACAGAACTTTTTCTGTCTCTCTTTCCAATTGGGTTGCATCACTTAGAAATTAAATTCAGCTTCATGTCATAGAGAACCCCAAAGTGGAGGCTTAAATAAGATAGAGGACTTATTTTTCTTCATATAATGCAAAGTACATAGTTAGGACGTTGCTGGCTCTGATTTAGCAATTCAGGGATTTGAGGACTAAGTCTCTGCAGTTTTACTGATCTTTCCATGATTGTGTTAAATAGTTGCTACTCTCCTGCCATCGTGTATACTTTCCAAAAAAGAGGAAATACACAAAAGGGGACGGTGTCAGTTGATTTTGTCTCTCCTTTAAGGAGTTCTACTGGAAGTCTCCTCCAAAACCTGGTAATTACATGTCATTGGCTGGAACCATATCACATGACTATTTCTAAGGGAGGCTAGGGAATGTAGAGTATTGTCATTTGTTTTAGACTGGTCACATTGTTACTCCCAACAGAATTGGGGTTCTGTTGTAAGGAAGAATGCTCACTGGGGGCTAACTATGTCTCTGCTGCAGGTTGTAATCTTGGAGCAAGATATGTATTTTATTTATCTTTTTTGTTTGTCAGAACAGTGTATTAGATGAGGTCTTCAACATCTTTGTGAACAAATGACCCTTTTTTCTCCTGTTTATTCAGAATGTTAAAAAACATGGTTGACATTTTAGAACGTTCCCTCTTTTTGGTTACTGTGCACCATCTCTGATGAAGTTCTGACAACAGAATACACAGGAGAAGTTCATGGCTTAGATGTTGCACACCCAAAAGTAGTAGTAGTAGTAGTAGTAGTAGTAGTAGTAAAGAATGCAGCAGATCTTTGAAAAATCTCATTTTGTTACATAACATTGATGAGAAGAGAAATTGCTTCCAGGTTGGGAGTTCTCCCCATTTTGGGTGGGTTTTCTCTGTGGACTCTGGTTTCTTCCCACATCACAGAGCCGTGCATGTGAGGGGGGAATGGCGTGTCTAACTGATCCCAGTCTGAGCAGGTGTGGGTGTGAGTGGCCGTGTGATGGAAGGGCGTCTAGTCCAGAGTGGGTCCAGCCTTGCATCCTGACCTCCTGGGAGAGGCTCTGCCCACATGAACCAGGAAGTGGAATTAGGTGTATGTAGAGCTCACATTTATTTTGCTGTTTAATATTGAAAGTGTTTTGGGGCTTTATTTAGAAGTTGGAGGTTTTTGTGACCAGAATATGTGGTAATAACTTAACTCTTGTTTTTTATCAATTATGACTGTGGTAAAATTGGTTTCATTATACATCATTTGGCTTAAAGTTGCAGTTCTCAAGAACCTATCCATGATGTTAAGTGAGAGTTTACCATAATCAGGATTTTCACATATTTACTTCGCACTCTTAAGATCTGCAGTGACCATATTTGAAATGGAATCTGTAAGGAAAGTATCTCATTCTTTTTAAGATTTATTTTTGTGATATAATTACTTTAAACCTGGTTTAGAAACTAGAAAGTGTAAAATAATTTATTTTAAAAAAAAGCACAGTTTAAAATTGTTGATTAAAGAAGGTATTAAACTGGAAGACAGGTTGAGATTTAAATTTATTCTATAATTAGACGTTTTGGCTTCCAGATAAGATAGAGGTGTAGGTAGACATGCTTTACTCCCTCTCACAATCAAAAGAAGGATAACAACCAATTTAAAAACAAAAAAAAAACAACCAGAACTGCCAGAAAATTGAACTGTACGGAAGTCCAACAACAAAAGATAAAGAAGAAACATTCACTCAGACTGGTAGGAGGGGTGGTGACAGGCAGCCAGGGTGAAGAGGACGTGTAGCAAGATGGCAGCTGGTGGAAAGGGCGGTCCCACATTCATGGGCAGATAAACCTAGGGGAGCAACTGGGGAGTGAGGCAGACTGTGCAACCGAGGGTCCCAGTGCGTGAAAAGAATGCCTCAAAACCTCTGGCTGTAAAAACCTGTGGTGGTTGTGGCAGCGGTAGAAACTGCCAGTCTCATAGGAGAGTCCGTTGGAGGGGTCCATGGGGTCGTAGAACATGCACAGACCCACCCACTAAGGAATCAGCACCACGGCAGCACCTCTAAGGGTTCAATTCACTTGTGGGCAGTAGGGGAAGTGACTGAAAGCCAGCTGAGAGCCGAGCAAGAGTTGTTGTTCCCTCTTGGACCTCTCTGCCACATATAGTGCAACAACATAGCAAAATGGGTTGCCCTGCCCTGGCGAATACCTAAGGTTCTGCCCCTTACAATGTAATGGGTGCACTGAGACAAAGAAATATGGCCCACATGAAAAAAAAGATGAAAACTCCAGAAAAAGAGCTAAGTGGTGAGGAGATAGTTAATCTATCAGGTGCACAGTTCAAAACACTGGTAATTAGGCTGCTCACAGAAATGATTGAGTATGGTCACAAAATAAAGGAAGAAATGAAGACTATGCAAAGTGAAATAAAGCAAAATACACAGGGAACCAAAAATAAGGGTAGGAAACTGGGACTCAAATTAAAGATTTGGAACAGAAGGAAGAAATAACATTCAACCAGAACAGAATGAAGAAACAAGAACTCACAAAAATGAGGAGAGGCTTAGGAACCTCAGGTACAACTTTAAATGTTCCAACATCGGAATCATAGGGATGCCAGAGGAGAAGAGGAGGAGCAAGAAAATGAAACCTATTTGAGCAAATAATGAAGGAAAACTTCCCCAATCTGGCAAGGGAAATAGACATACAAGTCCAGAAAGCTCAGCAAACCCCAACGAAGTTGGATTGAAGGAGGAACACACCAAGGCACATCATACTTACATTATCCAAGATAAAAGACAAGGAGAGAATCTTAAAAGCAGCAAGAGAAAAGGAGACAGTTACCTACAAAGGAGTTCCCATAAGATTATTGGCCGGTTTCTCTAAAGAAACCTTACAGGCAAAAAGGGGCAGGAGAGAAGTATTCAAAGTCATGAAAAGCAAGGACCTACACCCAAGATGACTCTATCCACCAAAGTTACCATTTAGAGTGGAAGGGCAGATAAAATGCTTCCTAGATAAGGTAAAGCTAAAGGAGTTCATCATCACCAAGCCCTTACTATATGAAATGTTAAGGGGACTTACCTAAGAAAAAGAAGAAAATCAAAACTATGAACAGTAAAGTGACAACAAACTCACAACTATCAACAACTGAATGTAGAAAAACAAAACAAAAACAAAATAAGCAAACAACTAGAACAGGGACAGAATCACAGAAATGGAGATCACATGGAAGGTTATCAGTGGGGAAGGGAGGAGAATGGGGAAAAAGGTACAGGGAATGATAAGTATAATTGGTAGGTACAAAATAGACAGGGGGAGGTTAAGAATAGTATAGGAAACAGAGAAGCCAAAGAACTTATATGTATGACCCATGGACATGAACTATGGAGGGGGATGCTGGAGGGGGCAGATGCTGGAGGGGGCGGATGCTGGAGGGGGCGATGCATGGGAGAAAAAAATGGGACAACTGTAATAGCATAATCAATAAAATATACTTAAAATTTATCCTGTAATAAAATGTTAGGAAGCAGTATTTTATATAATTCTATCAAGTTTGTTTTAGCTGGTGAACAGTGCTTCTTTTCACAAAAAGATGGAACTTTAGTGTTTTACATTTAACTTGCAAAAAAAATGAAGAATTAGTTATAACCAGTGGAAATGTAACCAATGGGAAGCAGTCCTATAAAACTTTTTGTAGATTTTTGGTAGTTTGGTGTCATTGGATTTAATTAGAGGAAAGTTAAGAATATCAAGTTCTCATCCTGGAATGTGACCTGAACATTCTGCAGCAGTGTCTTTTTGTGTCCCTGCAGAGGCACACTACTAAACTGTTGTCATGAACTACCCAGACCTAGTTTGTCTAAAGGCTCATTTTATAGTGTTTTTCTTCTTTTGGTGAGAGAGAGCGAGCGAGCAAAAGAGAGAGCCTTTCTCAGTGTAGAAGGAAGTGACATTATGTCTTATATATGAATGTTAAGGCAGGCCAGGTCCCACCTAATGAAGAATGAATAAAATGGAGACTTGCCAAAAAACAAACAAAAAACCCACCAAACAGAAAGTGACAGAATCATATGACTGAAACTGTTTGGGAAAAAATACAAATGGAGGTATATGTCAAGGATCTCTTTTACAGTATGTTTTAGAAATCAACAGCTTATTCTATGTGCCAGCCAGTGATGTGCTTATCATAAATTTCTTTTCTATTATAAGAAGGATCAGATAAGCAAGTTTATGGCAAAACTGAAATGTTTAATTTTATGCTTTCCTTAAAGGTCTGTGAATATTTTATGATAGTTACTGAAGGGCTCGACTTGTTTTTCTTTAAATGAGAAAATATTTTTGAGTCAATTTTTAAGAAATAGGTTTTTGGTCATGTACAGCTGAAACACTGATTAATTTACTGTTTTGATGTTATTTTAATAAATAAAGGTTTTGGTGTTACTGATCACTTAAATTTAAAGTGGTAATTTAAAGGAAACCATGAAAATAGAACCAATGGATTTACATTGAGCAAATTCTGGGAACATGGTACCTTGAGTGTATGCTGCTGTTCCCTTCACTGTTCCAACTGCCTAATTAACTTCGGGCAACTGTTAAAGCCTTAGAACTGAGCGTTAGGGGAGAGCGCAGGTGCAGCTGCGCCCTGGGTCCTGAGAATAAAGTGCAGTGTGTAGTTGGGGTCAGAGGAGGGGGCTTATCTGCAGTCCTCGTGGGGATGAGTATCAGAGACCTAGAATCTGGGAAGTCTTCCTCTCCTACAGTGAGGCACTGCTTCTGAACCTCATGAGACCCAAGGGTCCTTCCTATAGCAAGTGTCATGCAATGTACCCTTTATTTTGAAGTGAAATTCATGAATAATATAATCTGCCTACACACGATTACAAATAACAGTGTTCTAAAGATAATTAAAATAAGGGAAAATGAACGAACAGTAGCATGATATGTATTTCAGAATATAATGCTTAGGCAGAAATACACGGAAAGACCTAATGAAATTGCCTGTACACAGAATGACATTGGATGTGGAGAGTGAATGTAATCTGAAATGTATGTGGCCTTCCGGCTAAAATGCCAAGAATGACATTGCCCTAGTCATAAGCCTTTCCAGAAAGGATGACAGCTTCTAGCAAATTCTTAAACAAAGAATGCTTTTTCCTCTATTTGCACAAAAATTGGATTCCTGAGATTAAGAAATATGTTGTGTTTATATGTAAAATAGAGTTAGATTCTAGTACCAGACAGATATTGTAAGTATCTTCTTCACACACATGAATGTTCAGTGGGATGTTCTGAACTCATGCAGGGCACATGGAATTCTTTGTACTGAACAGACCCGTGTATTAGGAGACACCTAGCACCTCTGGCTCCTGTCCCCTCAGTAGCTACTAAAAACCAGAAAGAGATGACAGATTTAACCACCTAATGATAAAAATTTCTGTATGTCTTGAAACACTCAAAATAAGATTTTTAAAAAATCTATAGACTTAAATATATATGTAGTTTATATATATACATACATACTATATGAGCTATATATATGCATATTCATTCAGTATATAAATAATGTCAAAGAGTGCCTTAAATGAGACTGCTTTATTGAAAAATTTCCAAAGGGTATGAACAAGCAATTTATGGAAGAGGAAATGCAAGTAAAAAAAGAACATGAAAAGATTTTCATTCTTATCAGTGGTCAGAGAAATGCAAATTAAAATGAGATTTTTATTCTGGAGTAGATTGAATTTTTTTTTTTTTTTTTTTTTTTTTTTAGTAGCTCCAGTGCTCCTAAGATTGTAGGAAAATATTTACTCTGCTACATTGCTGGTAGGAGTTTGAATTACTACAGTTTTCTAGGAAAGTAATTTTTTGATAGGTATAAAAATATGTATACTCCTTCATTTAGCAATTCTGTGTTTTTATGGCCCTCTCCTACAGATTAAAAACACTTGTCTGGATGGATAGGGATACAAAATTATTTATTGCGCCCTTGTTTATTACAGCAAAAAGGGTTGCAACAAATCTTAATCTCCCATCCTCCCTCCTTTTCTCTTTCCCTCTCTCCTTCCTTCAATTTTATATTATGGCATAATTCCATGTAGGCTTCCTCATTTGTTTTTTGTGGATTCATAAATACTTCTTTGTCATCTTATTTATTTATGAATTTATAGTTCTATGTTATATACATGACATTTTATTTAATTACTCACCTATTGATGGATATTTAGTTTTTTCCAATAATTGGTTGTTATAAATAAGTTTTGACTGGAACTTTATTTTATAGAGTTAAAAAATTTTACCTTGTATCTGAGATAGTGTACTTACCGAAAAGTTGCAGAAATAATGCAAATACTTCCCATAGATGTTTTGCCCAGCTTCTTCTAATGTTCATAAACTTTATGTTACATAAGGCGATGATCAAAACAGGAAATTAAGGTCAATACAATAGTACTATTAACTATTATACAGACTTTATTCAAATGTTGTCTTTTTTCTGGCCCAGGATCCAATGGACCTTATGTTTTACTTAGTTGTCATGTCACAATCTCTTCCAGTCTGGGCAGTTCCTCAGTCTGTCTCTGTCTTTTGTGACATTGACGCTTGCGAAGAGTCATGGTTATATTGTAGAATATTGCCTAATTTGAGTTTTTCTTCTGATATTTCCTCTAAATTAGATTCAGATGTTCCACATTTTATCAAAGATATGTGTAGGAGTGATAGGTATGTGTCCTTCTCAGTGTGTCCTGCCAAGGAGAGTCAGGATGTTACATCTCTTTTTAATTAACTTTAACATGTAGTATCGAGGTGTTAAATTTACTTAATTAAGGTGGAGGCTTTCAGTTTTCTCTACAGTAAAATTACTGCCTTCCCCTTTGGAATTAATAAGTATTTTGTGATGCTTTGAGGTAATGAAAATATCCTGCTTCTCATCGCGCTTTTACCATTAATTTTAGCATCCATTGATCATTCCTGCCTGTAGCAGTTAAGACTGTGGTATTTATCAAGTGGTTTTTTTTCACATTTCCATTTATGCCATTGACATTAATAATTAAAATCTTACTGTAAGGAAGAGCTGATCTTCTCCTTTGTTTGTTCATTCACTCATATATCATTGTGGAGTCAAGTTTATTTATTTTATTCTGTGGGACATAATTACTCACCATCACTGTTTTGTTGCTTAAATTGTTCTGGATTTGACCAATGGAAACTCCTTTAAGTTGGCTTCTCACTTTCTGGTACCATAAGAAAGTCTAGGCTTACCTTGTACTTTCCTTGCCTTAGTCCTTCGGTTGGGGAGGGTATAAAGAAGCCTAGTCTGGTCACTAGGTGTGCTGCTTGCTACTGGTACGTCATTGCTTCTGGGCACTGTTAATAGACAGAGCTAAGAAATGTATGTATGTACACAACATCTGTATCTATTTTTGTATCCGTTTATCTGTATATGTATTAAAAAGTACGGTGCCATACTATTTTCTTTGATTCTATTTCAACTGCATAGGTCTTATTTCTGGCCTTTCTCCTTTTCTTGTACGTAACTCCATTCTGTAACAGTGAGAAACACAGCTCTTACTTTCCACACTGTATTAATGTTATTTGTTCAGTTCAGTTAAACATATAGCATAGTTTCAGAATTATCAACCCACCGTCCTGTGAAAAAGACATTTTCTAACTAGAATGTTTAAATCCCTTTGTCTGTAGTTTTACAGATCATCAAAACACTGGTTTCCAAAGTAACATAGATTAGTTCTTTCCTTTGCCACTCCATTCAATGTGGTTATGTTATTAATTTGTAATTCAATTAGGTTAATTTGTTACCAGTTGTATTCCATTATGTATTCTGCCTACTTTGTGTCTGGTGTTCATTTTGTTTTGATTACGTGAAACATTAGCGTAGTTCTCCAGGTCAGAACTGTACTAAATAGTGGTTTACTCAGAGAAGCATCAGTGACTGTTCATTATTCTATTACTCTATTATTACTTCATTACTCTATTTCCATCCTGATCTCCCCGTCTCTCATTAGCTTCTGGTATGTATGTATTTTTAAATAATTTTTATTGTATTTTTTTATTACCATTTATCTTTTTTATATGTATAAGCACAAATCATGATTTTTCTATTTCTGTTATGCCTTCTACATTTATTAATTGGAATTTTACTGTGAGGAAGAACTGTTTTTTCCTCCATTTTTTAATTCATTTATTTATATCAATATTGACTCATAGTTATTTATTCTGTGGACATTAGCCCACAGGATAAACATGTAGAATTCTGTATGCAGAATTCATGTAAATTATGAAAGTTTCCCTTTGTTTTTTACTTAAATGGTAACATTCTAGATATCCTTTTATTCTTTACTTTTTTGTAATGTGGCATAAAAACTCTGCATCAGTTGGTAGCTACTGTTCTCAGTTTTTCTGACGGCTGCATTGTACTCCACTGAGTGGCTGGGACATCGGTTAATCAGCTACTTTCCTTTGTGTGGGCATTTAGGTTAGTATTTTGCAGTTCCAAATGCTGCTGCAATGAGTAAACTTTTGCATGTGTAATTTTGTATTGTTGGAGGTGTATCTTCAGGATACATTTCTCGAGTGGTAAGTGCATACATGGATATTAACAGAGTACTCTCCAAAGGGTTGTAAGTATTTGCTTCTTACCAGCAGTGTGTCAACATTGCGTGTTTCCTCTCGGGCCAGCAACCAGACTGTTGTCATCCAGTATGGTTTCACCACTCCGTAGGGGAGAACGGTACCTCAGGGTTTTCCTTTTCCTTTCCCTAATTGTGAGTTAGAACATCTTTTTATGTGTTTGACATTTTTATACATTTTTGTCAGTCGTTTATGTCATCTTATTTTTTATCATTTGTCTCCCAATTTTTATGAGTTTCTAAATATATTATGGATACTCGTGATAACCATGTTCTTCTGCTTTTTCAGTTGTCTTTTGACTTTGCCTACAATATTTGTTGGATGTATAATTTGTCATTATATTTATGCAGTTTTTTACCCACTTCTTCAAGATTTTGAGTCATGGCTAACTTACAGCCTCTCTGTGCACTGCGGCTCAAGGAGCTGTGCCATCTTGTTCTGTGCTGAGTGCGCTCTGTGATGCTTACACACAGACAAGATCGCCTGCCAGCACATTTTCCAGGGTGTGTCCCTGTCCCTGAGTGGCACATGGCTATGTTTTATAATTATATATATTGCTTTATATTTTGTATGAGGTATATTTTTTCTTTAATTAATGAAATGTTGTTTAGGAACATTTGTATTTTTATTCTAGCAGTTATCTTTGTCTTTATACCTTTTAAATGCCTGCATTCCTGTTACCTATTTACTTATGTATTATCTGTTGTATTAGAGGTTAAATGGTTTCCTTTAATTTCTGACTTTTGCCAACCAATTAACTTACTTGATTTTCATTTCTTCTCCCTTTTCTTCACATTTTTGCATTATTTCTATTTTGTTATGACATAAAACATTTGTACATTAATCTTCTAATTATAAAGATTAATGTCCCCATGTTTATTTTTAGTCTTAGATTTATAGTTATGTGTATGAATGGGCTAATCATTTTTTTTTGTTAAAATTTCTCTATATTTGTTGACTACATTAGCCCATCCTGCAGCATATTCTCCAACAAAGGATCTTGGATTCTTGTATGTTTAAAACTCTTTTTATATAGCATTGCTACTTAAAAAAACAGCTTGGTTGGCTCTAAGATGCATTATTTATACTTTCATTGAATTTCTTACAAATGCTGCTCCATTGTTACCTTGCATTGTATTTTGTTTTAGAGAACTCTGATACTAGTCAGGTTTGTTTGCCTTTGTTCATTATTTTATCTGCTTCCCTCCCCTAACAGTTTTAAACCAAGATATACACTGAAGTTGACTGTTTTAGTTAGATTCTTCCAGGTATTGGTTGGTTCTTTAATACAGAGATTCACATCTTCTTTTATTTCTGGAAGGTTTTCTTGGATTGTAGTTTAAAATACTGGCTTTATTACTTTTTAATCATCTTCTGGGACTCCAGTTTTATGAATATGTTATTTCTTCTTTTCTGTTTTCTTATTTTTAAAAGCAACCATCTTTAATGAACTCAGAATGTGGATGGGTATAAAAAGATATTTTTGTCTGTCTCTTATGTGTCCTCATTTTCTAGACGGGGAGAGTCATCTTCTTCTCGGACCCCGGCTTCCAGATGAACACTGACTTTGTCTCCACGGGGCGGGGGCTGTCCAAGGGAAGGGAAGGAGTGGGGCTCTCGTCAGCCTTTTCAAGAATGGCTCTGTGCTTGGTCTGAGAAGCCACCAGTGTTACACTAAAACTAGTTGCTGCAGAGCAAAGTTCAGTACTGGTACCCGGTGTATGCGAGGGAGGCTGAGCCACCTTCCTGGAGTCTGCCCTCCAGCCTACTGTTCTCAGTTTAGGGCAGTTTTCTTTCCTGCTTTCTAATTCCACTACTTTCTCTCTCATTTTTAAAAACTTCTATGTCTCGTTTTTGTTATCTTGATTGTTTTACTGCATTTCTTCGTTATTCCTTATTAAAAGTTTTAGTAGAGTTTCAGAATGGACTTTTATAGGGCATCATTTTTGGGTGGGCTACTTGGGAAAGCTTTTTGAAGGCATATATCTTAATCTAGATCTCAAGTGAATTCTACCTTATTTATTCATAGTAAGAGAAGAACATTCCAGATAGCAGAAAAATACTTTAAAAAACTCTCTGTGTATTATGTTTCTTGCCATTTCTACTGCTCCCATTCTGGTTGCAGCCATCTTCAGGTGAGACCTGGATTATTACTAGGCTACTGTATGCGTGTCATGTTTTGTTCTTTTTGGAACTAGCTGACAGAGGGTTCACCATGACCAGTAGCAGGGGGTAGAATAACTTAAATGGCTCCTTTTCTTACTAGTAATCTGTGGCTCTGAGGTAAAGTGAATGGCAGTGTTATCTGTGGCCTGGGCCACCTTGTAGATGAGACTGCACGTGGGAGATCCGTTTGGGCCATTTCTTCAGCAGCTCCCTCTCGGTGCAGGGCACTGTCCTCGGCACAGGGGGTGTGGGCCCTGTCCTCAGCTAGAAGTAAGCTTCCTTAGATGAGAGCTTTAAATCTAGTTGTTTGTGTTGAATGGCTTTCTAGGGAGATTCAGGTGTAATTAAGTTGTATATTTTTTGAAAGATGAATGAATGTTGCTTTTGAAATTCATTGAAATAACATAACATCCTTTAGGATAGAATGATATTATGAACTATGTGAATTTTTAAAGACTTATTTTATGATAATTAGATTCCCAAGTATTGGTGGTTTTTCAAGATATGACATTATATTTGAAGTTAGTTTTCTTATAAATCTGTGCTAAATGAAGGAAAACCGAGGATGGATTTCCTGACAGTGAAAGCACTGTTAGCAATGCTTGATTCCTTTTCTGTTTTTTCTTTTCTTAAGATGGTTAAAGCTAGGACAGGTTGTCACTTGTCTGGAATTGTTCTTTCAATTAGCGAGACTTTATTAAGACTGAATGTTGTCTGTCACTGCCTACATCTGTGATTCTCTTTATTCTGATTGAAAGAAAATCTTTACTTCTGTCGCATGCACAACAGGGCACTTTTAGATCAAATCTTGAGCCTTAAAAAACATTGAAAAATATAATTTAACAATGTTGGTTCTGTTCAGCAAGGCGAGGCTGTTTATAACGGAGCAAAATTAAACCTGTGTTTCTTGTTTGCTAGCCCACAAAGAGGTATCTTGTTTTATCATCAAAGTTTTCAGACATCAGGATGTGATTTTAAGAACAGAAAATAGCAGGTTTTGAAACCACTGATATAAAGTGTTTAAAGCCTGACGTGAACAATCAGCATTTTGTGAGAAATGAAAAAACAGGTTAGCAAGGATGCGTGGTTTCAGTTCTGTGTGTTGCGTCCCATTAGTTGGGGACACTGAGCTCAAGCCTCTTTACCGGTGGCTGCTTCACCTCTTTTGTTTCAGTTTTGTCCTAGATGCACGCACAGTCTGTTTAAGAAGACGGCCTCTCTATGAAGATGAATCCCTAAAAGGACATCACAGAAAGTTGTTATAAATAACTCCTAAATGTGATCTGGAATATAAATATTTTTAGGCAGCAACAGTCCTGTGCGTGCTGACCTTTGGGAAACCAGTTCTTTCCAGCTGTTAGCAGTGTGTCGCTCCTTCCCTGATGCCCCATGGCTGGGCGGGCTTGAACCAGTCTCTGCCTGTGGCTCCATTCTGTGTTCCTTCCATTTTACTCTGCTTCACAAATTTACTGAATTCATACTTCATGCCAGGCAGTGTGTTAGGGGCTAACGATTTTAAAAAACAAGTAAGGCAGACAGTCCCTTGTATTTTATTTGATAGGAAAGGAAGCATGCAAGGGATGAATTTGTTGTTTCTCAGCCCCACATGCAGCCTGCCTGGCCTTGCTTTATGGGCCCGGGCCTGGGCGCCTTCGTTAGTGGCCACAGTGTGAGCTTTGTCAGCAGAGGGTGCTGGAGGAGAATTTCAAGGTGATAGCAGCAGGAAAGCCCTTCTCTTCCTGGTTTTGGGCCTCCTCCCGTCTTCTTTCACTGCCGGAGCCCGGCGTGGGTGTGTGCAAGGCCTGGTGATGCTCACGTGACCATACAGATCCTGCCTCCTTTCCGGTGACATTGTAGTGACGTATCTGTCCCTCAGGAAACGCTGGTTCTAGCTGCGCCATGCCATTTGTTCTTTGCCGGTCTTCCGTTCCTTCTCTGACGGGATCCTTTATTTTTTATTATCCAGATCTACCAGTTTTTCCTGCTGGAGTTCTTTCCTAAACTCCCAGCCCAAGTTACATCTTCTAACCTGTATTCCTTTGAAGTGTTCTGTGTTTATTTACCATAGAGATGTTATCCTGTTATACTATGCAGCGATCCCCCTTTATCCATGAGGGACATGTTCCGAGACCTCCCGTGGATGCCTGAAACCGTGGATAGTACCAGACCTTGTATATGCTGTTTTTGTTTTTTTTCTATACAGATAAATCTATGATTGAGTTTAACTTACAAATTAGGCATAGTAAGAGGTTGTGAATAATACCCAATAATAAAACAGAACAGTTAAAACAGTGTACTAAGAGTTACGTGAGTGTGGTCTGTCTCTGAAAACATCTTACAGGGCTGTGCTCACCCTTCCTGTGACGATGTGAGGTGACACAGGGCCTGTGTGATGAGATGCAGCGAGCGACTGAGTTCGGCACTGTGCCGTGATGTGAGGCTGCTGTTGGCCGTCTGGTGATGAGGGCCACTGCAGCGGGAGCACTGGGACGCTGTGACTCACCAGAGGGAGCTTATGCGGGGTACACACACTGAACAAAGGCATGGGTCACATCCCAGGTGGGTTGGGACTTATTGTACTACTGGGTGAGCAGAGGTCTTATTGTACTACTCAGACCAGTGCATAATTTAAAACTTACGAATTGTTTATTTCTGGAATTTTCTGTTTAACGTTTTTGGATTGTGTTTAACTGTGGGTAACTGAAATCTTGGTTAAGAGTAGACAACTGTATTGTAATTATTAGTTGACCTGTGTTCCCGTCCCTGAAAACTGTGAGCTTAGTATACCCCGTGCCTACCAGAGCCTCTCAGATGCTTCCTGAATTAATGTAAATCTATTCTGCTCTTCACCCCTTTCTTCTACCTAGTAAAAGCATTGTTTCTGTGGGGAAATAATAGCTATCTTTTACTGAGTAATGTGTGAGGCACTGCAGTGTACTTTGATTTCTTTTTTTTTTTTTTAAGATTTTATTTTTATTTATTTTTAGAGAGAGGGGAAGGGAGGGAGAAAGAGAGGGAGAGAAACAGCAATGTATGGTTGCCTCTCACATGGCCCTCATGGGGACCTGGCCCGCAACCCAGGCATGTGCCCTGACTGGGAATCGAACCGGGACCGCTAGGTTCCCAGCCCGCGCTCAATCCACTGCGCCACACCAGCCAGGGCTACTTTGCTTTCTTTAATCTTATTTAAACTTGAGGAAACAAGTACTCTTCGAGAGGTTAACTATGTTGCTCCCAGATTTACATGCCTAGGAAATTATGTAGTTGGTATTTAAGTCTCGGTCTGGCCTATTCTGAAGACCCTTAAATGTTCAGTAGATGTTAAAAGGTAAACAAGTTTTTTAATGTTGTTTTTTTTTTATGTTTTTATTGTTTGTTTTCATAATACAGTGTTACCTTGGTACTCGCCATTAATTTGTTCTGGAACTCATGATGAGTGCCGAAACCGACGAGTACCGAACGATGAAGCATTTTCTCTTGCTGAGTGGCGTTGTGACTCATACAAGTTGTAGCAAGTGCGATGAGTCCAGAGCGAGGGCTGAGTGCTAAAACATTTTTTCTCATCAAAATGTGACGAGTACAGGGTTTTACAGGTTCGGTAGCCGACCCGTGCCAAGGTATGACTGTAGTTAGCGTAGATTCATTAGCGTACCATAGCAGTCTAGCATTTGGTTAAATTCCTAGGTTTTTTATGCTTAGAGATTTATCTGTTAGAAGTAAATTGCTTACAGATAGTGTTTTGTCCTCTTCAGAATTGGAATTAATAAAATGGTTCTTTCATGTCGCACACAGTGATTTTCACAGGGGGAAAAAAACTATAATGTTCATTTAAAGTCTATTGTATAATTCCACGTTGGGATAAATGATATTTTCTTTGTTGTTGTTGTTTGTTAAAGGTTTATGTTGTGACATTGATTTTCAAAGTCAGAGATACTTTATCTCAGAATCACTTAGGATTAAATAATAAGGGACTCTATTTTTATTGTATTAGGTTTATGTTTGATAAGCCTGGTGTTAGTGTTAAAAAATCGTTGTGTGCAGAAGTATTATTGGCTGTTGATCTGTAGACTTTTAAAACTATCATTGGCCCTGGCTGGGTAGCTTAGTTGGTTAGTGCATTGCCCACATTTGCCAAGGTTGCGGATTTGATCTCTGGTCCGGGAATCCACAAATCCAGGGGTCAACAAATCCATGTTTCTTTCTTTCTCCCCCTCCCCCTCCCTACTTCCTCTCTCTCTAAAATCAATAAATAAATTTAAAGAATCTATTATTGCTTTCAATTGTGAAAAAAAGGAGCTTGCAGATTGTAGAACATTTGGAAATACAGTTAAAAGTCACCTGTATCACCTTCTGTAGTGGCTGCTGTGGTTAACACGCTGGCATCGGTCTGTCCGGCGGTGTTTTCTGTATTGGTTTCTCTCTCACATAAATGAAGTTGTTTTGTGCTATTTTTGTATCCCACTTAAAAACATGCAGGTTTATTACATGGTACATTAATTTTAGATGGCTGCATAATATTTCATTTTGTGGACATACTATAACACATATATATATATATTTTGGCTGAGTACTTAGATTTTATTCACCTTGTTATTCACTACAATAAATGTATTATAACCAAATAAATGAACATCTTTGGGCATAAGTCTGTGTTGATTTCTGTTGTATTTAATTTATTTATTTTTAACTATAGATCAGACTTGTAAAGGTGGAATTGTAGTCAAAGAATAAACATTTTAAAGCATCCAGGTTTACTTTGTCACATTGTTCTCTAGAAAAAGGGCATCAGCTAGCCTCCTTAGCAGCGTGTGTGAGTGACAGAGACACACTCTTCCCTCACGTGCTTTTAGAATCACCATTTGGTCTTGGCTAATTCAGTGGTGATTGCGATGATGATAGCTCATTGTTTTAATAGTATTTCTTTGATTATAAATGAAATTGAGAATTTTTACATTTATTTGGGTTAGTTACCATTTGTATTGTCTTTATTACAGACTTCAGTATACTCATTTGAGTTTGTCGTGTATTGAGAATTAGCTCTAAGAAAACTTTTAAAGTCAAGACTGCTTTACCAGGCTTGTAAAAGCAATGATGAAGAATAAATTTAACATTCAACTCTTGAGAGGTTTTGCAGTAAAATGTGTGATTTTACTTAATATATTCCTATGTACCCACCATTGTCTGCTTGAGTACTTTCAGTATTAAAAAAAAGGAAATTGAGACTGTGATATGCTATGATAATTGTTTTGCTAATAGATAACGATGAATATATTTTAAAAACACAGTGAAATATATTTCATGCAGTAAATACTATACTAAAGGATTTTTTTAAAAGTAGGAAATATCCAAGGGAATAGGCAAAATGACCAAAATTCTTTAGGAACTGTGGGTGGGTGTAACATGCTTTATGACCCTTCTCCCAAGAGGTTTTGTGGCTCATATTTTTAAATCTCCTGTCTTTGGCTCTGTCTCGTTTTTCTTCCTGAATCTTTGGACTAGTTCCTGCAGAAAATGTGAGTTCCCAGTGGTGCCCTCTGGGCCAGGGCGTCTCTGGGCCAGCAGACCCTGAGCAGCCACTGCTGCTGAGAGCAGGTGCATGTACAGATGGCGTGGTGGGGCCAGCCTGCCTTCTGCTTGGTGGCGCTGGAGAAAATGATTGATAATACAGTTTACTCCGCATGCTGGTCTGAGGCGAGGGGAGCGAGAGTACTAGGCTGGATGAAAGTCAGAGCTGGCAGAGCAAACACACACTTAATTTAATCTGTCATTTTATTAAACTTCCTTATTAGCGCTCTTAACCAGTGGCCTTGGTGCTTGCAGTTTTGTTTCTTTGCCTCCTTTCTTGCTCTGTATCTTTTTAGGGAGGTAGTGATAATAGATGCAGAAAGAGCTGAAGCAGCTGTCCTGCGTTGGAGAAGGTACTTAGCTGTCAGTGCTTACTTAGCTTAGAGTGGATTCCAGGCAGTGTAAAGGGACCTCATTATGTGCCAGTCTGGCATTTGTCTTTTCTTGTAGTTGTCTTTACAATAGGGTGTACATACCCCTAGGGTAGATAAAACAGTGTATTGGGAGTTGGGTGGGAAAAACCCCCACTAAAAACTTCACTTTTATCTCATTCTTTTAAAATGTCCATTTCTGTATATTTTTTATAATGTCCACAATTTGTAATTCTAATACAAGTATATAATTTATAAGTAAATATATATAAAAATTGAGGAGGTGTGTTCAGAATTTTTAACTTGTTTTTACAGCATGCAGCCTTACATTTTCTAGGACTTTGTCTTATGAGAGTTGTTATAGAGATATGGTAGCTTTTGTTTATTCTTACTACTAGGAAATTAGGACTTTAGCATGGGTTACTGTTTACTTATGAAGAGTTTTTGTGTGAGTAAATAGAGTACTTAATAGCTCTAATAGAGTACATGTGAAGGGCATGTGAAGTCAAGGACAATTCTCATTTTTTTTAAGGGGAATTTTTAAAAATATTAAAAAATTTATTTGTAGAAAAAGGGGGAAGGAGGGAGAAAAAGAGGGAGAGGAACATCAATATGAGAGAGAAATTTAGATCTGTCCCAAGTGGGGGCTGAACCTGCAACCCAGCTGCGTGCTCCTTTATCATGCTGGTGACCCTTTGCTTGGCGGAATGATTAGCCCAACCAACTGGGCCATGCCAGTCAGGGCAACTCTCACTTGTTTTTTGGGGCAGGATTTTATTCTGAATTTTACTTTATTAATTTTTTAAAAAATATTAATTTATTAATTTTAGAGAATAGAAGGGAGGGAGAAAGAGAGGGAGAGAAACATCAATATGTGGCTGCCTCTCGAGTGCCTCCTTTTGGGGTCCTGGCCCACGGCCCAGGCATTTGCCCTGACTGGGTATGCAGCCAGCGGCCCTTATTCTGAATTTTAAAATATCAAAATGACTGAGGATTTTGAAGGTGACTAGTACAGAAGTATTCTCAGTTTGTTATTAAACCTCAGAGTTAACTTGGTGTTTTATAACTATTTTGGGCAGCTCTCTGTGTGGAGCCACAAACGTCCTGAGATTTGTGAATTCTGCCTACAAAGTAGATAAGTGTAATAATAATAATTTGTCTCTCATTTACTTCATTTTTACTTCTTTTAACTGTTTGTCCATAATGCTTAAGATCATTCTGGGCAATTAATGTGGTATTCCACAGAATTTCCATTTGGGTCACAGAGGGGTTAGTTATTTTTTGGAACTCTGAAATTTAATTATTCTTGTGGTTCAAAAATCATGAAACTTAAAGTGAAACCACTTTAGAAAGCTTGCTGATGGGGAATTTCAACTATGAGAATTTATAGCAATCGTCATTTTTGCATTTTTTTCCTCCTTAGGATACAGTTTCTTTGAGGCTTCATTTTTAGTTTGCTTTTTCTTTTTTTTTTAAAGCAGCCCAGTACCTTTGACTGGAAGACCGTTATTTTGAGAGGTCACAGTTAAAAGAGATTGGGAGCTTCCAACAGAGTTAGGAGGTTAAGAGAGAGGCAGGACTTATACTGAAGCAAAGGGATCATGTCTCAGCTGCAGCCAGAGGAGTAGCCCTCCAGAATCTAAAGACAGCCTCTCACTTTCCTTCCTTCCTTCTCATTCACTTGACAGTTATATTTTAATTGTGCAAATATTTATAGTCTTTCCTGGTTAGTCAGAAATATTAACCGTTTTGATGATTTCCCTGGTTGAGATAAGGAATCCTTATTATTCAATTCCAGGTCACTGAAATCCCTTTGAGACTAAACTTGCAGAACTTCAACGACATGAACTTTTTGGTGTGTGTTTTATCAGGAGGAAGAACAACAGTCACTTTCACTTTTCCCAGAAACTTGGAATGAAGAACAGGACAAATGACAAAATTATCTTTCCAGATAGATGTGTTCTTTCAGGGACAAATGCTCTTTTTAGTTAACGTACTTTATGTCACCAGCACTACATAAAACAGCAGCCTTACGTTCTTGCCTGTGGCTTCCTGAAAGGTCAAGATCATAAGAATACTCTGCTTTCTCTTGTTATGTTTTGCCGTTTAGTAAGGATGATTGAGGGCTAATACCAAATGCTTTTTAGGAGACCTGGGTATATTTGAACTTGGGGTTGCTTAATCAGAAGAGTTCCTAGTTTAAATAACTTGTGGCTTGTCATGCTTGACACAAGTCTTCCTGAGAACCTACTAGCTTCTTTCATAAGAGTCAAAGTTTTTATTCTGGATCCAGGAAAAATCCTTCAGTTCTACAGGAGAAGAATGGACATCCCTGCCTGTGCATCAGGATGCCATTCTTTGAGTTGTTCAGAGAAGGTTCTGACATCTTTTGCATATTCTCCAAGTTTATATTAATTTTGTTAGGAAGCATCAACTCTGCAGAGGTAACAGGAACTACAGCTACATTGATGCCAGGGCTAGAGGAGAAGGTCTCTTCTCATATCACGTCATAACAGCCCATGATGATGTGATACGTCATGACCCCAATGTACTGAAATACAGAAAGACCAGAATGAAGGCTCTTTCACTGCTTTTCACCTCTAGTGAAAAAGAAGAAAATATTTTAGTCCCTGTAAAATGCAGAGCTCCTTTACCAGCCAATGATTTCAAAAGATAAAGGCGTAGTATGTATTTTTTAAGAGAAATGTATGTGTCTTTCTGGAAAAAATCAAGTTGTCTAGTGTCTTCAGACTAGATGTTCTCATGGTTCCACACAAAATTTGATACTGATAGGAGTATCCAGAATTGTTTCTTAAAATGTATCTAGGACATTTGGCCCACCAGCCAATGGTCCTTTGTTGTGTGATACATCTCTTGTTTATAAATTCCTCTTTTTTCCCCCACCTGGGTGAAGGGCTTGGTATCAAAATCATCCTCTAGGACTGCTCAGGTTATAGGTCTATCCAGTGTTCATAAATGCACACTGTTTTGTCTTTTAAATTGACTGATCGATTGATTTTAGAGAGAGAAGAAGGGGAAAGAGGGAGGGAGAGAGGAAGGGGGGGGAGAGAGAGAGAGATTGATTTGTTGTTGCATTTATTCATGTATTCATTGGTTGTTTCTTGTATATGCTCTGACTAGGGATCGAAGCCACAACCTTGTCAGATAAGGACAACTCTAGCCAACTGAGCTGCCTGGCCAGGGCCACACTCCTTTCTCTTTTGGAGCAGAGTTCATGTGGTTATAATAAGAGGAAGTGATTTTCTACCCTACTAGGGAGCTTGGGTTTCTGCATATTTGCTAAATCGATTGTACCACCTAATTTCTTGATATGTGTTCCTGTTACTTCCATTATTCTTTTGTTCTTTCCCTTTTCTCTCTATTCAGATATACTCTGGATTGCCACCCATTCTGCAAGACGCTGTGGGCAGCCATCCTGGTTTTCATTTATATATGTTTTTTTCTTCTGGTAAAATATACATAAGATAAAGTTTACCCTTTTAATCATTTTAAAGTATACAGTTTAGTAGCATTAAGTACATTCACATTGCCGTGCAGCCATCGCCACTCTCCATATCCTGGACTTTTTCAGTATCAAAACTAAAACCCTGTACCCATTAAGCAGTAACTTTCCCTTTCCTAGTTCCTAGTAACCACTAGTCTATGTTCTGTCATCATGAATTTGACTTCCAGGTACTTCATGTAAGTGGATGTGGATTCATTGATATTTTAAAAATAGATCTGAAGGAGCCACTACCACATCTCTTGAGTGCATGGCTGAATTTACCACTTAAATTTGCGTTTCTTCTTTTCAGCTATGGCCCCAAAGGCATTTCACATTGATTGGCCAGCTAGGAGCAAGGGAGCAAAACATGCATCTCCAGAAATGATGGGTCCTTCTCCTTTTAATATAGACCGAGTCTGAGAAATTATCTAGAGTGCCAGCGCTCTGGAGATTTTAAGGTTAGAGACTGTGAATTCTTTAAGAAATCAGGTAGCTAATGGCATATGAAATTATTATAGGAAATATAATCCATCCTTTAGAAAACAAAAATTAGAAGGTAGCCTAATAGTTAGCAAATGCAGTTTTCTTTGGTTGTCTCTCTAAAGCCAGTATGCAGACATTTTTACTTAGAACTCTTTATCTCTGTTCATCACTTCATTCTTGGATTAGAGAAAAATATTAGAGTTGTTATATTTAAGTTTGCTTGCTTGTTTGTTTATTTATTTATAGAGAGGGGAAGAGAGGGAGAGAAGAATTGATGCGCAGGAGAAACATAGATTGTTTGCCTCTCTCATGCCCCCTGCCCCAGGGAACCTGGCCTGCAACCCAGGCATGTGCTCTGACCAGGAGTCGAACCCATGACCTCTTGGTTTGCAGGACAACACCCAATTCACTGAGCCACACGAGTCAGGGCTATATATGATAATTTAAAAAAAAAATGCACATTTTAACAAAATTATTTAAGTTTTGACCAAAATATCTCTAAAAATGTTTTAATGTAAGATATATTAAATGGAAAGATTATTGTAGAAGAACAATCGCACGTTTGAGTCAATGCAGTGTGGCTCCTTCATTAAGTTGTTATAAGGGGTCCGTGACCTGGCCGGCTGCTGCTCGCTTTCTTCCCGGCCTTCTCCAGACAGGACTTGATTCAAGCAGTATGCGGTGAGGAACATTTTGTATGATGTGGGTACTCAGCAGTCATTTTTCAAAACGTTCATTTGTAATAAATTCAGCATTTTAATTGTTTTCTCATGAGGATTAAAAAATACTTCTGTATGTTGCTTTATCAGAAGCTCGATTACTTAGATGATAATTTGACTGTTGGGAGCATTTCTGGTGACTATATAAAATGTTACTTCCTTGCACCAGTTCATTCAAGATGCAAAAAAATAAATCACAAGAGAGGCGCAAAAGGAAGAAAACTGGCCACTGTTTTCCAGTGTTTGATGAATTGAAAACTACAAGATGCAGTACAAAAATTAGTGTGAAGATCCTGTAAAACAGGCTGAAATAAACTGATTTCATTTAAAAAACAAAGCCAAACTCCACTGAGATCTGCAGATCACTTACATATTTAAGTAAAATCGTTTGAAATTTCAAAATGCTTTGTTCCTTATGGTTTCTGTTTTGGGTGTGATGTTTGAAACGTCAAGTGAATTAATTTAACTGTATTTCCTAATAGTTAAAATGTTACCTGTTTTTGAAGGGTGTGTGGTAAATCAAACAAGAAGGCCACTTTTTGGGGGGAAATATGAATTGTGTAATTTGAAGAAGTGATTTTAATAGAAAAACAGCAATTGTTTGTTGACTGTTGTTACTCAGAACTTTGTTGTTTTATAATTTTTGAGTCACAAACTGTTTTAATACTTTGATAAAAGCTTAAGGACATTCTTCTCCTTTTACCAAAAAGAAGCACATTCACAAATATGAGAAAAGTTTTCATACAATTTCAATTGGATTTCTGGAAGGCCATATTTGGATATCAAGTTGGACGTCGTTTTCTAACTGTTCTTCTAAGGGCTGCAATGGATTAACACGTCACCTTTGTAATTCACAACACTTAGTTTACACCCAGCAAATTTAAGGTCGAGGAGCTACTTCTCTGCGAGACGCACAACACATTCTGTAACGCAGAGGTGTTTATTAATCATTCATTAGTGACGCTGGCTCAAAACAATGAATACACTTTGTTACATCAGCTTGATGAAGGTTTAGATCTCTGTCCTTTTAGATGCCTTGATCACCACTTTGCATGACAGGTTCATCCAGGCAGACACAGTGACATTTTAGAAGTAGGATTCAGTTACCTTCATATTCAACATCAGGCAACAAAGAATCCTTCTAAACCCACGACTGGACATAGGACCTTTTAGAGATTAAGTTTTGGGAGCTCTCTCTTAGGGTAAAGGCCTCACTAATTCTGTTCATTCAGAAGTGTGTAATGTCTTTACATTTTTAGTCAATATACATTTCTTGAGTGTTATAGATTCAATAGGTAACAATCCATTTCTAGCAAGAATCCTGCCAGTCAACAAGCCACTGTTTTTACCAATAAAAACTCATTTCTGAAATTAAATACACTAATTAGCAAACCTGAAGTTGTTCTGTGAGGTGTTGATGATAGAAGTATTTGTAGTAGCTGTCTCTGGGATTGGGGTTCTCATTAGAGTGCCCTGGGCTCTGCATTCTGGACTTTGGCTACTGAATACTCCTAGTCTAGGTCTGAGCTTCATAAGCATATTTCATTCTTCATGCCTAAGCACTTTAAAGGCACTGACAGACATTGTACCAGCAGGTAATAATTTATATGCTTTTTATCAATTAGTCACCGTGTTTCATACTTATCTGCGTTTTATTCGTCTTCCTGTCAGTAGTGGACGCTAGTCCCAGTTTTCTGGTGTTCCGGGGTGTGCTCACATTGCCTCTGCCTCGGGATGGGTCCCCAGTGCATCACGTTGCGTGTGACCGTGCTGCGGTGGCTGATAAACAAACTGGTTGAATGCGTCAACGTTCAGAATCCCCATTGCACACATTTTAGAAACCTTTTTATTCTAGAATAATTTTAGATTTACAGAAAAGTTGCAAAGATAATGTGAAAATACCTGTATACCGTTTACCCAGTTTCCTCTACTGTTAAAATCTTATATTACTATACTACATTCATTCCAGCTAAGAAATTAACATTGTTACATTACTATTAACTAGCACCAACTTTACTCAGATTTCACTAGTTTTCCTCTTAAGTCCTTTTTCTGTTCCAGGACCTCATCCAGGGTACCACATTGCATTTAATTGTCATGTCTTCTTAGTCCCATCTAATCTGTGACAGTTTCTCAGATTACCCTTGTTTTTGACAGTTGTAAGGAGTACTCTTTTGTAGAACATTAGCTGTTTTGTAGAATGTCTTTCAACTTGGGTTTGTCTGGTGTTTTTCTCATATCTAGAGTAGGGTTATGGGTTTTAGGAGGAAGATTACAGAGGTATGAAGTACCATTCTTACATTATATCAGGGGTACATACAAATAATTTTGTTTTTACTATTTTGATCTCAGGAGGGAAAGATGGGGAGAACAAGAAGGTAGAATTTAAATCAATCATTTTGCCATAGTAAAAATTGTGGTAAAGGTAAGGCAAGGGAACTGAATCTAAAAGAAAAATTTAAATTTATCTGGGGGAATTCCACTTTTGGTTTTCTCAACCAATTTTTTGAAGTCAGAAAAATTCTTAATTAGATATTTTTGCTATTCCTCTGCTGCTGTGTTTTTTCTTTCCCTATCCTCTTTTGCATTAAGGTTTATGTTTTTCAAGCTGAGTTAATGATACTGAGAAACACTTCAAGGCATTTGTCTCAGAGTAGTTTATTCCTTAATTAATGGTGAGGTGGTTTTGCAGACAGGTGGCACACTTTAATGTGTTACAGAAACTAGTCTTGTTAGTTATTGATTAGTAATGAATAAATTACTGACAGTTTTAATCAGAAAAATTTCTTTTGAGGATAATTAATCAGATTCATGTATTTCTTAATTAGTGTAGGATTCTCGTCATTTTTAGTTACAAGAGTGAACCTCCCTGCCTCTGCCCTGGGTAAATTCAGGGTAGAGCAGACAGGTTTCTAAGTTTGTATTTTGATCTTTGCTTTTATTAGGCAGATGAGAAGTGTACTTGCTTAAAAATTACTTTAAACTGCCTTTCCTGTTGAGTAGGTTTTGAACTACCTGCTTGACAGATGGCATTGGAAGTAATTACTGAAATCATGTGTTTACCTGTACATGGACATGTGTTCACCAGATGTACCCTGTTTACCCAGAGCTGCTGATTTCTTAAAGAAATACACACCTTCTGGATAGAGTTGCATAACTTAGGAGAATTGAATACAAGCTCAGCCAGAGAGACCTCTCAGTCTCTCTCAGTTTACACAATCAGCTGTAATGAGAAGACCCACTTACACCTCTTAATGAATTGTCAGGTTAGCTCAGAGAACCACTTCCAACATTATTTATCTTTCCTTCTTTTGGTTTACTTAGTAGTTTAATTTTACCTGTCTACTAAATTATTTAACAATCCCCCCAAAATGTAGATCAAATTATGGTAATAGTGATCAATCTTTTCATATGACGGTTATAGTTTATTATATTGTTGTCTTATTTGTACTTGTTATTTTTAAAAACATGTTTTCCCAACCAAATGTTAAAGATGTGGTTATCACCCTCAATTTCTAAGTTCTGATACTGGAAGTCTGGCTTTTGTGTTAAGCATTTGTTTTGATTTCTTTTTTTTTAACAACTCATGGATAATTCCTCTATTCATGAAGATTGAGAATAGCTAATTTAATGTTTTGTTTCTATTAACCATCAAAACCTAATTGATGCTCTTTCCTTCATTTCCATTTTACTTATATTTTTAAAAGGTAAAAACTCAATGATAGTGACTTCTTTAACATATGTGCCTTAAGTGTTCAGTTTTGAAACTGAGTAAACTTAACTGTCTATAAATCCTGAGAAACAAGGAAAGCCATTATTTCAAGATTTTGACAGGTGCAGAACTGTAAATAATTACAGGCCTGGGCAGAAACCAGAGCAGAAGTTGCACAGCAGCTGGCAGGCCTGGCCCGTGACAGGTCTGACCTGAGTTAAGTAGCCTGGACTTCATGGCAAGCTCAGATTTGTTTTATATTATGAAATTTACCTTCTATTACAAAACAATTCTACTGATTGAGACTAGATATCACTTGCAAAGGAGAAACATACAGAATGTCGAGAAAGAAAACTGCCCATTGAGTCACCTTTTGTACAACTTCAGGACCAGTTGGAACTTGTACTGATGAGTTTTAAAATTGATTCACATGTTGACTGAAATAAATCACTCAACACCAAATGGTATACAGCAATTATACCTGTAGAGGGTGGTCTGTTTTTTCTTTCTTTTTTGTTACTTATGTTATGTACTTCTAAAACTCTTTAATTTTTAGTCTTATGAGCATATCTGACTTTTTTTTTTAAAGATTTTACTTATTTAATTTCAGAGAGAGGAGAAGGGAGAGAGAAAGAGCAATGTATGGTTGCCTCTCACATGGCCCTCACTGGGGACCTGGCCGCAACCCAGGCATGTGCCCTGATGGGGAATCGAACCGGGACCCTCTGGTTCCCAGCCCCCACTCAATCCACTGAGCTACACCAGCCAGGGCGAGAGTAATGCAGTTTTTTAATGACGTGTTATCACCTTCAGATTCCGTTAGGCAGTTCCCTACCCCACAATGACTTGATCTGTTGCCGATCTATAAAGAAAGCTGCCCGCTGCCGTATCCCCTCCACATACTGTGTTGTTACCCTGCAAAGCTCTAGTTTAGAAACGACAGGGTTCTGCTAGAGCAGCATTAAAAGCTGATGATTTGTGGGCCCAATCTAACCTATAGATGGAGTTTCTTTGGCTTGCACAGTGGTTAAAAATTTTGACAATTTTACCTGACTCTCTTGGAAAATCTGATGACACGGCAGCACCGGGCTTGCATTCCTGCAGTCGGCCGGGTCTGAACAGCAGCTGTACCTTTTCCACTCTCTGCTGTGCTCCCTTCCTTATCATTCTCTATTGTTTGTTTATTATTATATTTCCATTACCTATAGACATTGGAGTTCATGACCCTCGGACTAGATGTGTAGGTTTAAGAGTGGACAAACTGGAAGAAAGGGACAGTTTTTAGGAGAGATTTGTGAGGCTTTGATCCAGTTAGCTCTGCTTTGCCTTGTGCCCTTCCATGCTCTCGCCCTCTCATTTCTGTTCGTGCCTGTGCTTTGTTTCTCTTCACCGTTAGGAGAGCTATACCCACTAGAACCTAAAGTTATGTTCATTCAACTACTCTTAGTAAATAGCCCAGGACCTAGGATATCCTAGAAAACTCCTAGGAAATCCCACTTCAGTTGTGAGTTGACTTTTGGCACATAGCTGACTTATAAGTTGGGTGATTAAAACTCCTAGGATAGGAGTTTCCTGAATGATTACTAATCTTTTAATTTACATATTAATATTTTAATCAACTAGTTTTTTTCATCATTTTCTGTAGAAATCAGCTTTATTGAAGGATGAGAGTTTGATAAGAAAAAAGGATATATATTTTAAAGCTCTGGGCATATCAAGAGTTAGGGCTCCAGGTCTCTGCCTATCATGCGGGATCCCTGGGTGCAGTGCCCTGACGGGAGGTGGGGGGAATAGAGAGAGAGAGAGAGAGAGAGAGAGAGAGCAGGTCATGGTTTAATGCCATGGTAGGTGACTTAAGAGAGACTGACAGCAATGAGACCCTTTACAAAGTGACAAAAAGAAGTAGGAAGATCCCAGAAATTCAGGTTTTCCTAGGAAGGCGAGAACAGATGGTTCTCTTCTTTCTTCTTCTCTTTCATACCTCTTTATTATTTGGTGTTTCAACTCTTAGGACCCAGAATCTATGGAATAAATATGCTTTTTACTCGTTTCTAGATAGGAGGAGAGAAGAACAACTATGGAAGAGTTGAATTTTATTTGTCTAACAATATCACTAGTAAAAAGTATGAAAAAAATTTAAAAAACCCCACTTCAGTTGTGAGTTGACTTTTGGCACATAGCTGACTTATAAGTTGGGTGATTCTGAGCTTTGTTAAATAAAGTTACTAGAGAAGGAGTAATATAGACCAGGAGTTTGCCAATTAGGGCCGGCAGGACAAATCTAGCCTGCTGCCTGTCGTAAAGAAACTTTTATTGAAACATGGTTGCATTCATTAGTTTGCATATACTGTCTGCGGCTGCTTTCACAGGGTAAGGGCAGAGTTGAATAGTTGGGACAGAAATCATATAGCCCTCAAAATTTGGAATATTTATTATCTGGTACTTCATAGAAAAAAATGTGCTGACTCTTGGTACAGATGGTTCTTTCCAAAAGAGAAAAAACAGCCCTTTTATTTTTGTTGAAACAAAGGCAATTAAACATATGATTGGTTTTCAGAATTTCTATGTTTTTTTTGGTGATTTTGCAAGTATTTTATAGAGATACTATTTCATTTGAATGGAGTGAAAGTTTATAATGTCTAGAACTACAGTTGGGACATGATTTTGTCATTGACTACAGCTGTTTCTAGTGAAGATTATAATAAGTTAATAGGAATAACATGAAGTAATATAGTTAGTAAAAACATGATGTAATAGTAAAAATTAGTAAAGTAGAATTTTTATCATGCTTTGGGCTAAAGCTTTTTGGAGGGAAGAATATAATGGCAATAAGTATAAAACATGATGTTATTTAATCAGTTTTGTATGTAATTTTTTCAGGAATATATGTAATCCACAAATTGACCCATTATGTTACTAATTTAAACTTCAAAAACTGCTAAAAGTTTTAGTTATTAGGGAAATAGTGAACTTTGATTTGATGATAAAATTAAATATTAATAAACTTATGTCTTCATTGTTTTCAGTTTTGATGACATTTGAAAGAAGCAGGTCTGTGTTGTGGGATTCATTCAGCATGATGAGTGTCTTGAGAGTTAAGCACTGTGCTAGGCACTGGGAACTGAGCCCTGCAAAGACCAAACACTTAGTGAGATTACGTGGTCAAGGGGAGAAACAGTTACGGACTTAGTTATTTACTGAGCTGTACCAAGTGCTCTTTTAAGTCCTGGGGATAAAGCATCTTTTATCTTTCATGTAGCTTAGAATAAAGCAACTTTTCATCTTTTATGTAGCTTACACATAGCTTTTCCAACATTAGTTGGAGAAGAGAGATAACATGTTGAATAACAGATGCTATGAAGAAAATGAGAGCAAGGTCTTTAGAGAGGTTAGAAGATGCTACTTTGGATAAACATGGTCAAGAAAGATTTCTCTGATAAGATGACATTTGAGCAGAGACCTGAATGAAATTTAGTAATGATCAGTAGGGATATTTGAGGAAAAAATATGCCAGGCAGAGGGAATAGCAACGAAAAAGCATTGGGTTAGTAGTGTGCTTGGTTGTTCAAGGAACAGCAAGGAGAGGCCGTGTGGTAGGTGTAGAAGGAGCCACAGGGAGAAAGTTAGATGAATTTATTTTCTGTTGTACTTAATGAATGACTCTGATTGTGTAATAGAGGTAAAGTCACATAGGACCAAGCTAAATTCTGTATGAAGTCACAGCACTATAGACTAGAACATCAGAATCTGTGGAAGATTTTTCTAAACCAGAAGTCAGGATATAATAGATTTAACTTGTTCATTGTTACTCAAATTAAATCTCACTTCCGTGAATCTCCTTGTGATTAACTCTTTCAAGGTGGAATTCTATATGGAATAGTCCAGTGCCCTGAGGCCTGTATAAGTTGTTGAATTTATGGTGGGCTCTTACCCATTATGGGGTGTCCATCTGGTTAATTTAAAACAAATATGAGGTTTTGAATAAATTGGTCAGAAGGGCTTGACTAAAATGAGAATAACAATTCACATTCAATTAAAACGTGCATAGCTTGCAATAGTGTTTCACTGTACCAGGGTTAAGGGGAGGGTAGGAGGGGAATGATAAATAATACTTGTAAGTTTAAAAGTCAGTTTTATTCCAAGTGTTCATTTTCCCTGACAGTGTTGTACAAAACGATCAAGTTCCTGAAACTGCAGAAACACCAATTGTGGTGTCCGTCACCGTGAGGCATGTGGGGTGGCCGACGTCGAGTGCGCACTCATTAACCGAGGGCTTCATAATATGCTTTAGCAGAAGTGGATTAAAAATAATTGACTTGTTTTTTTTGGATTTAAAAAATGACAATATTTATATGGTGTTTTATTTTATCGCTGAGCATATTTTTATGGTGATTTAATTTTAATACAAGTAGGCATCAATAAATGAAATTTTGTTTCTGGCTTAATAATATTACACACAAATATATATTTTATAAAGAACATTATTAGTCACAACTATGATAAAGCTACTATATTTGAAACAGTACATGTTTTTGAAACTCAGCAGTTAGTAATGATTGTTGAGATGCTGTAGAGAGACAAAACAAATGTGTGCCGTACAGGCAAGGACAGTATTGCACTGGGAAGGCCCCCACATGTAAATAGGTTGGGTTTAAAAAGTTCTTTTGCAAATACTTGTTGGAATTCAGGACTCATTTTTACCCAGGAGTAAACATTTGCGTGGTAATTCAATGGATTAGGAATCTGTATATATGTATATTTCATGGAGTTAGAGGACTCCCATAAAAAATTTTCAGCAGTCTCTAGCTTCCAGTAAAAACCTGTCTGTAGTGTTTCTTTTCCTTGGTGCCTATGTTTCCCCTGCACACTCCTTCTTGAGTCAGTTTCAAGTTACTTTCCTATTTGTTGCCTGTGTATGTTCCTTTTTCCTGTGTGATGGGTAAGGTAGTTTGTGTTCATGGAGTTGTTTTATGAATTGGGTCTACAGATAGGTGAGACAATTATTGACATCACTAAATGTTTAATCTTGTCACTAGCTCTTCCAGGGCAGCAAGGCTTACCCATGGGTACTCATGCCCATGATTATTGGCCACAGCCAAGCTGATGTGATGGAGCAGTTGTGTTCCTGACCACCCATTTGCTCCCCACTTCATAGGACAGTAGAAGGTGGTGAAGTCAAGGCACCGCCACTTGGGACAGGTGGGCTTTCTCTACCTAAAGCCACATGGGCTTCCTGTGAAGATTCCTTTGCCTTGGTTCTGCTGCTGTATCGAGCGTTGCCCGCCCCTCTCCCTGGCTACAGCTGGGGTGGTCATGCAGAGCTGTTTGGTGCCGGACATTGGCTGGAGGGGTGTGTGGTGGGGAGAATAGGAAGGAAAGGAAAAGGGTACTTAATTTTACTTTACACTAGGTATGTTTTTTTCCTCCTTGGTGAATTTGAGGTAATGGTCAGATGCCAATAGGCTCACCTGAGCAACTTCTACCTACTTGCCACTTTTATATTTCTATTAAAAAATCCTGTAATTCAAATTTTAATGAAACTGGACATACCTTTCTTTTTACTCTGACTTTATTTCAGATTTGTAACATTTTACTTTTATTTTACTTAAACCAAAGTGTTCATTTAATTTAGCCACCTAATTTTACATCAGAGGAGATGGAATACTATGAAATATATAAGTATATGTGCATATCTTGTTTATGAATATCATTTATATATTTGTTGTACGAAGTAATAAATAACCCAGGAGCACAGCATCTGTCTCACCTGCTGCTCTCTTTATGATGTGAAGTGATGAGTCACATGAGTAATTGTATTACTTGTATAAAGTACTTGGAAGACAGTTTTACTTGCATAAGTCCTGTGCTGCATGTCATAAAGATGAAAAGTTTCAGCCATCTGTTACTTAAAAAAAAATTGCCCTAGTATACCACCTGGTGTTTAACGGGGCCCAGGATTTGTTCCAGATATAGCACTGCTTCATTGAACAAATACTGGGGTGAGGGCTAGGTAGGGTTTGGCATTACTCCTGTGACTTGGGAGGGGCCCTTTTCAGTCAGTCTTGAACAATGTTATTTGGATCATTGTTATTTCCTATTGTGGTTTGCCTGTCATTAAAAACAATTTTGTCTTAATTTTGAAAATTGGATGTGAGGAGTAACATCACACAAAAACAACATTATACAATGATGAAGATAATGTTCTGTGCAGCATGATTTAATTTGGAGCAGTGGATGGCCACCTGCTAGGCCTTTGTTCTTGTGACAGTCTGGCAAGTGGCCCCAGTGTTTTGGTTCTTTCGTTGGTCACGTGGCTGTTGAAATCTGCCTGGTTTAGTTGCAAACCATTAATCTGGTAGCACAGAATGATGGAATATTTGACTACTGGGTGTTTGAATTAAGAAAACAAATCCCTTTTAAAGTTATTATTCAGCAATCACAGAATGCTTTTATCGTGTTGATATAACATCTAAGTCTTTACATTTTATCTGGGCGTAGGTTATTCTTATCTACAACAGAAAAAAGAAATCTAGTAGTATTTGGCATTATGGTAACTAGCTACCATATAGCACCTGTCTGCTTACCCACTCTGGTGGGGTAACCATGTAATTCAGTGACTAACCAGGGACACTTTTGAGAGTGACAGAGAGCCAGTAACAATTATGCTGGGATAAGGGCCATAGGCGTAGACAAAGACATATGGTCACTCTATTTATAAGGCATGGCCATTTTTACCATCCTCTATGATCAAGAATGAGCAGGTATTTCATGTGTATCCAAGGATGATTCCTATATTTAAATTGTATTAAATGTGGCTGATGTGGTGCCTCATGCAAAATAAACATAAACAATCAACATTTAAAAATGGAATAAATGTTTATATTAAAAAGTTAAAGCTTCCTGACAACTATCTTTTAAAATGTACATTTTAAAACAGTTTGTATATAAAAATTCTCTATATTTTTCTGATATTCAGCCAAGCTGCAGGAGTTCCTGAAGTGATATTACCCACTGACCTATGATTTGTATTCTGAAACCATTTTATTACATAGTGTATTATAAGGGCAAGGACAACACTTAAAAATTGCAGTTGTCTATTCTAAAATAATTAAAATTATATACTGTAAGAGTGAGCCATTTAGTCAAGTGCTTATGACTTATCCCAGCAACTTATTTACTTTTCTTTGTTACTTGAAATTGTTAAACTCTTCAATAGCTGCTTAGCAATTCCTTAACTTTCTTCTGGGAAAATAAGGAAGCCATTACATTCAATGTAGTTGTCTGATAGTCTGTAGTCAGAGACTTTCATACTAGGACAAGTTTGAAATTTTGGATAATTTTTAATGCCAACTAAAAATTTTGTTTATCACTTTAAAAATTTTTCTTTCTCTATAAGTCCTAACTTATTACATGTAAGACACAGAAAAGGGTATAGGAATTTATCTCCTGTTGGATGTGAAGTCATAAAATGATGTTTTTTGCCCATCTGGCCATCTCATGAGAAGAATTGAATTTAGCTCAATCTCAGATTGGGGTTAGAGTGTGCTGGGTTTTGGAAAGTCATTTGTGGTTTAGGGGGACTTTATAATGTGGGCTGGGAACTTTGGGGTTTTCTTCTGGTCTGAGGTAGGTTTTTTAAAAAAGAGGTGTGAAAAGATCTTGGGTTCTCGACCTTGTTAATTGGCTTAACATCTCATTTATCCTAGTTTCCTCCTTTCTAATGAGAAAGAATTGAAACAGATGCTGTTTAAATTGCCATTTTTTAATCTGTGTGTGTGTATCTTGACGATTTAATAATCTTTTTTTCCTGCACCCTTCCCTTTTTCTTTTCTACATTTTTGGTCCAATTTCTCCCCCCTCACTTTTTTTTTCTTTTGATCTTTTAGTTTTTTCTTCTTGTTTCCAAGTCTTGCCACAGACTTTTTTCACTTGAGTGAAAGTGTTCCTTTAAGAAGTCTTGTTTGTTTCTACTCCAGTTTTTTATAATATTCAAATACTGGTGTTTCACGATTTTAATATTGTAGAACTAAGTCCACGAGGAAGATATTTATTAATTTGCAATGTAAGCTTCGAGGACAGGCATTTGGCTTCATTTACAGCCATGTCTCCAGAGCCTGGGAGTATGCGGGATGCCTCATAACTGCTTTTTAAAAATGAATAGAAATGCTTTAGCCTCTTGATGAGTTACAAAATCAGATATTATTTAGGGAGAGTCTTGGAGTTCCTTTGCTCTGTAGAAAACCCCCTGACCTTGGCTGGTAATTGAACTATTTAATGAGAAAGTACTTGGAGTGTTTCTTGGTAATACTTGAGGTTTATAGCCCTTTCCCTTTCCTGTGCTGTTTGTCCCTTAGGCTTGATTTCACTACTTTATCAGTGAAGGTTCTTTTTGCTGCACGTAATAGAAATCTCAACTGAAACTCACTTAAGCAGTAAGGAAGTGGATTATTCTTACAAGTCCAAAAAGACTTCAAAGTAGGTTGTTTGAACTCATATAAGACCCGAGTAAGACTTTCGGTGTTTATCGTTGGTCCAGATTTGCTTTAGACTACTCTCCCCTGAATATTGGCAAGTAGATGGAATTATAACAATTGGTTTGGACTGATCATCTCAAGTGAAATAGATGTTGAAATCAACAACAATACTTACTAAACTTCCATGTGAATTAATCTTTACAAGTAAATTTCTAAAGACTGTTGATGTCCTGAACTTTAGTTAAGACTTCCTAGAATAATTACGTTCATAACCAAGAAGATGCTGGATGAACCTCCATGTTATCGTGATAATTGCTTCATTAGGGAAATGACAACTTTCAGATTAAACAAGTGACAGTTTCTGAATTGTCTAAGTTTTTAATAAGTATGATATGCTGCACTGTTTTTATAAAGTAGAATGTAGATCTGTAAAAATCAGAACCGTGACTCCTCCGTAAGTGTGTTTGCACTGATAACAATTGGTATGTTTAAATTATTTAAATAAAATGAAATCTTGTTGACTGGAAAATAGAAAAGATAACTAGTACATAGTGAAGCTTACTTAAAAATAAAAAGTCAATAATATAAGGTAATGTGCATCTGTCACCTTACTAAAAGGTTTTTGATTTACTTGAATATACAGTAATGGATTATTTTTGTTTGGCCAAGAATTCTCAGTAAATGTTTGATAAGCAGCCTGGAAGCATTATGATATTATGGAAGAAGCAGTGAATTAGGAATTGGAATCCAAATTTCCGGTTCTGGCCCTAACTGTGTGATTTCTAATAAAATATTCAGCCTCTGTGAGTCCTCACTTCTTTATCTGTAGAAGAATTCCACTGCCTGTGTTCTGCTTGGGGCCACCCAGCCCAAGCTACAGAGCAATCTTGTAGGTGCCTGGAGAGGCCAAGCTGCAAACCTAGGTTGGCTGCTGCTAGTGCTGGGTCTGGGACCACTTAGCAAGAGGTACGGGGCATGCTGAGGCCAGATGCTGCTTGATTGTGAGAGTTTAGAAAAGTCCAAAACATGAAGCAAGAGAGGCCATTTGTATGGAAAAGCCACTGGAAATGGCTTGAGTGGACCCGCATGTTAGGTGGAGCAGGGTCTCAGGGAATCACCAGGGTGGGGTGAACAGTGTGAGTCAGGTTGATGGAGACTTGGATATGGTACCTGCCTCCTGGCTCTGTTGGGAGTGAGGGGTCTCAGAAAAAGAAGTGGCCTCTGCCAGCACTTTTGCCTGGCAGAAAGTACCCCCCCCCCCCAGGCTCTCTCACTCTGATGCCAGGCAATTTAGTTTCTCTCTGTTTGTCCCTGGTTCCTTTCAAGCTGCTGCCCCAGTGCTAGAGCTCTAAGGGGGTGAGTCAGAATAAATTTGTCCTAAAGCCCTTTAAGAGGAACTGCCTGAGATTCCAGAAGCCTCCGTCTTACTCAGCTACAGTTCTCGCTGGTTTTTACAGCCGTAAGTTATGGGGGCTTTTCTTTCTGGCTCTGGAGCCCTGGGCTGGAAATCCTGGTGTGGGGCTCGGACCCCTCATTCCTCAGGGGGACCTACACAGCTAAGATATCCCTCCTCATTTTTTATCCGCCACACGTGGATGTGAGACCAGCTCTTTCTGTGTTTCTGTCCCTGTGCAGCCCCCTCCTCCGCCCCGAATCTCATTATGGCTTCTTCTCTAATGCCTTAGTTGTAGAACTTCATTCAGTTACATTTCAGGTGGTTCTAAATGGTTGTTCTCTACTTTAGTTGTAATTTTGATGTGGTTGTGGATGGATTCGAGTGCCACATTTACCTACCTGTTTCTTCTTGGGTTTTGATTGAATTAATTGATTAATTAGAAAAGAAGAGTAATAAGTGTTTTATTCTTCTAACGATTAGGCAGTGAAGTTCCATTTTTTGTTCTTTACTGTTATTTTACATATTTGTCTTCTCTTTAAATAATACTAGTGTCTTAAATTCTTTAAAAATGCTGTTACTTCTTAAGAAGAGATGTGGAGTGAATCATTTTTGGCTCCTATACTTACGCTCTACAGATAGACATTGTATTAGGAGTTTGGTACTCTTTTTTTTTCTTGTTACTGGGGATGTAATGCCCAGTTATAGTCATAGAGATAGTTTGCAAGGCTAACAACAGATTTTTCAGGTAAAGAAAAAGGATGTGGTAAATAGTTTTAGAAATAAAGACTTGGTGATCCTAATTCATACAGTGTACACCGATAATTCTTACATGATGAGTGCATATCAGAAATCAAAGTCAGTCACCTATGTGGTTTCTTTTGTGTAAAATCCCAATGTAAGAAATACACTTTCCTATCTTCTATATTAGCAGGCTATTTGTAAATATATCTATGATTCTAATTTTGATCATCTTTGGAATTTTAATAAAGTTTCTCTCTTTTTAAAAAAAATCAATGTAAGAAAAATTATTTGTAGGATATTCTTTAAGCATTTAAAATATATTCTTATTTTTTCTTCCCAGTATTTTCTGACTCTTCTCCCCCCTCTAGGTGGCTTGTATTGCTTTTGTAATACACAGTAGCATTAAAAGAAATTGCATCTTGAAAAATTGGAGATGTTATAGAATTTTTATCATTTTGATGTGGGTTTATTTTATTATTTGTGATATGGATTTATTTTACTATTCTGTTCATAATTTTAGTTTTTCTAGCTTACATAAGAGAGGAATGATAAAGTGAGAGAAGACGAATGTGTAAATCATACAATAGGGCACTTAGAGTTTTAGTCATTTGTCAAATGTTATTTGACATCTTGCAGTAAGCTAGCCACTGTTCTGGCTATGACATGTGGGTAATATGTTGATTAAGAGAGTTTCTCAGCCTTGCAGAGGAGAGTATGAAGTAAATAAATAAAAGTTTAAAAATCAAATACTATATTTTAGTTTTTTTGAGTTTATTTTTTTATTGTTGGCATTATTACAGATGTCCCTCATTCTCCCCCTCTTTGCTCCTCTGTACTGAACCTGCCACCTCCCCGGCCCCTGGCCTTCACCACATTGTTGTCTCTGTCCATGGGCCGTGCATATGTTCACATATGTTCTTTGATCTCTTCCTGTCCCCCGGCCCAGCTCCCCTCTGAGGCCTGTCAGTTCCATGTATCCATGTCTCTGGTTTTATTTTGTTCGTAAGTTTATTTTGTTCGATAGATTCCACATATGAGTGAGATCATGTGGTATTTGTCTTTCTCTGACTGGCTTATTTCAATTAGCACAATACTCTCCATGTCTGTCTGTGCTGTCGCGAAGGGTGAGGATTCCTTCTTTTTTATAGCCATGTAGTATTATTGTGCAAATGTACCACAGCTTTTTTATCCACTCATCTACTGATGGGTACTTGGTCTGTTTTCAGATCTTGGCTGTTGTAAATAACACTGGTATGAACATAGAGGTGCATATATTCTTTCTGACTGGTGTTTTGGGATTCATAGGATATATTCCCACAAGTGGCGTCACTGGGTCAAACAGCAGTTTCATTTTTAGTTTTTTGAGGAAATTCCATACTTCTTTCCACAGTGTCTTTACCAGTCTGCATTCCTACCAGCAGTGCATGAGGCTTTCTCTTTTCTTATATCCTCACCAGCGCTTATTGTTTATTGATTTATTGACTTGATGATAAGAAAATAAGGTAGGCATATGATAATAGGAAGAGTAGAGTGAAAGGAGGCCTATTTCATATGGCATGGCCAGGGAGAGCCTTTTGAAGAACGTGACATTTCTGCCAATGCAGAGCTTTGAAGAGTTGGCAGATGTGCTTTTAAAATTATTGTGCTTGTGGACAGAAGTACAAGCAAGGATTTAAATTGTTTTGAAGGTAGAATCAGTAGCCTTTGTTTTGGTGGATTGACATGGAGTGTGATAAAAAAAAAGTGCGATCAAGGAGTAGGGGAAGGTGTAGAATCAAAGGAGAGTTTTTGTTTTGTATTTCTGAGATTGGATGTCACTGCGTATTTTAAGCTGTTGGATATGATCCATTACAGAGGGAAACTGCTTATTAGGAGGAAAGAGGGTAATTACAAAGGGTAATTGTAGGAGCAGAGCACGCAAGAGGGGCTGGATGCTAGCACACAAGCAGAAACATTGGATTTACTGCATTTTTTGGACTATAAGGTGCACCGGACCATAAGACGCACCTAGGTTTTAGAGGCAGAAAATAGGAAAAAAAACTTTGAAGAAAAAAATGTGGTAAAATATTTAATAACATAAATAACATAATATTTCACCAATGTAAATGTAAACAGAACTCACGTAAGCTACATTCAGACTGTAAGACGTGCCCCCATTTTCCTCCCAAATTTGAGGGGACAGAAGTGCATCTTATAGTCTGAAAAATATGGCACTGAGAGAAAGGACAGTTGATCTATTGTAACAGGCAGGAAGACAAGCACAGTCGTAGCAACTGAACAATGGGGATGCATTCGGAGAAACGTGCCACTTTTGTCATTGAGTGAACATCACCGAGTGCAGTGCTGCTGCCCGGGTGACATGGCACAGAGGTTTACAGCAAACTTAAAAAAAATAAGTAGAAAGGGTTCACTCTAAAATAATAATAAAAGGATACTATACTAAAAGGTGAGGGAGGGAATAGGGTAAATTAATACCACAGGAACGTAATCTCCAGACTCAGGGATACTTTATAGAACAATCAACCCAGTTTTTTTAAGTAAAATTAAAAAAAAGATACAGTGGTATTCTAGTTATTAAAAAGAGAGGCTTAAGATCAAATCAACCAATTGTAGTTTATGAACCAATTTGTATTCTGATTTGAATAAATAAACTGAAAAAGTTTATGAGACAATGGAAAAACTTTAAAAAATATAGTAAATATGTGTAAACCAGTAATTGTCATTTATTATCATGATCAAGTAGTATGTACTATATATAATTGTGTGTGCGATACTTTTATAAGACTGGTAGGCATATATTTGTTTATGTCAGAGTCACCAAACACACGTGAGTAATGCACTGAGCTACGATGTCACTAGGTGGTGGACTTTTCTGGCTGCATTATAGTCTGACAGTACCACCCTGGCTGGGTGGCTTACTGGGTTGGAGCATTGTCCTATACATCAAAGGTTGCAGGTTGAATTTCCAGTCAGGGTACATACCTGGGTTGCAGGTTTGATCCCCTGTCCGCGCTTGTATGGGAGGCAACTGATCGATATTTCTCTTTCACATTCTCTCTCTTCTCTGTCGCTCTCCTTCTTGTTCTCTCTCTCTCTCCCCTTTCTCTCTGAAATCAATAAACATATCCTTGGGTGAGAATTAAAAAAATAATATTACAGGATCACCGTTATGTATGCCGTTCATTGCTGTTCACCGTTATGTTATGCTTGTTCAGCGCGTGACTGCATGCTGATACAGAGCAGGTTGTTTGATATGGTGGTAGACAGTAACAGCAGCTTTGTTCTCATTTCTTCTGTTTCAGTGGAAGAAGAAGTAAGATCATCTGCTGAGAATCTTAATTGGGAGAGGCCATGTTAGAGCAATGTAAAATGTTTGTTTTATTTTTTAAATGATACTTAAGAAATATATTCTTCCCCTAGTTATTGCTTGTTTGTTGTTGTTATGTTGGTAAGCAATCTATGCTCAAATATATTTTATGTAAACAGGGAGAGTTGATTCTCTTGTATGGTATAAATCAGAACAACCCTCCTTTGAGTATAAGGATTTGAAGTTTAGAAACCTTACGTTTTAGACTTGTTCTAGTTCTATTTATTTTTTAGCTGACACAGTAGAGAGAAAGAAAGGATGGTTTGACTTGGTTCAATGTCCTCGTCACCTGTTTTTCAGCACTCGGTTGCTTCCGATACTGGGGAGTAGCTGCACATTCATTCCTTATAACATGAATTATTTCTGCTTGCACAACTCTAATCGTCTACCGCTCTAATGAAGATGACCCGAGTTGAGACATTTTCGTGTTCAGATTTTGGGAGTGAGGTCTCATCTTTTTTCAGCAGGTACAGATCTCCTACACGTACTCTGTTTTTTAGAGGGTGCTCCATGTACCCCCTTTTTGCTTTAATTAGTAGAGACCAATCTTATTCTTGTATTTCATTTTCCAGCTTGCTCTCTGAACCTTATTTTCCTCATTTGTAAAGTAAGAATCCCACCTTTGACTCACAGGTTCCTTCTGAGGATCGCAGAGGCAGGACAGGATCCATGTGAAAATCACTCTGGAAAAGCCTACATAGTATAAAAACAAAATCCTGTTGTCATGATCATAATTTTTGTTATTCTTTAAAATACGTGGACAGTTTCATGGAACCATCCCTTAGAGTCCTAACTTTCATCTTACAGAGACTTTCATCTCTTGATTTATTTTATTTTTCTCTTTTAGAGGCTTAATGTAGTGACTTGGGTATTTGGTGCATGTGGTTGAAATTTCTGAACACTGAAAACTGGAGGTGAAAGAGAGGAAGCTGAATTTAATGCCTATTTTCTAATAGTGTATTATTCTAACTTTTTAAAACCACAAGTCTTCTCTCTTATCAGTTTTACAAATGGATATATATGAAGAAAATCAGAATTTAAAATATTAAAAATGAATTTCCTTTATTTTCACTCGCTGATTTTGAAATCTAAAGATACTTCTTTTGTATTAGCTGAGTATAAAATACTAAACATAGATTGCAGCTTTTAGGGTGAGTTTTCAAAGAAGTTTCACTTTTTCAAATTAAAAAAAAACTTACTATTTGGAAAAGAAAATAATTTCTAATGATGTCATTTGCTACTGTGGATTTCTTATTAACCGTGTTGGATTTCGGTAGCAAGTGCTACTTTTAGGGACAGATATTTCCTATCACAATCACAGATTTTTCATGCTATAGTAAGCCACAGAATTCATCTTGTTTAACTACTTTCATGTATTATATATGTGAGAAAATTAAGACTCAGAGAGGAAGGGATTGCCTAACTGTCAATTCATGGCACAGCCAGGACCCGACTTCAGGTCTCTGGGCAGGCAGTGTAGGGTTTTCCTTTTTGAACCAGCCTGTCTTTTTAATGCAGTTATGTTCTCAGAAAGAGGTAAGGAAGTTGTCCACACACAGTACTGAAGGAGAGCAGACAGAGGTGTGTTCTGTACACTCTTCATGCTTGTAATTTTCCATTCAGTCTTTTCAGTGGTATAGTTGTTAATTTTAATTAGTTAACATAGAGAAAATAATGAGCTCTTTTCAGCGGTGTTCTTGAAATCTCTTCAATAATAATTCTGAATTATTTTTTTTAGTGTCACTCTAGTTGATTCTGACAAGGATGGTCAGAGGACAGCATACAGTTTTGTTTCAACAAGCATGCACCAGGGTTCTTCCAGCTAACTGTGACATCCTGTTCATTTACCATGGGTTAAAACCACTTTCATGTGGGTTCTGAGATATATAGGGAGGTTTCAAAAGACTTTAGAGATGGCTACCACAGTTTTACTTCTCTTCCCGTTTTTGCTTACTGGGAAATCTCTGGTTATTTAGTCGTAGAGTATTTTTATTAAGATATTTACTTTTAACTCTTTTATTGTAAAATACAATAAAAAATTGAAAAATCACAGAAAAATATGTTAGTGAATTATTTTAAGTCAAACACCCTTGTCACTGCCACCCTTCAAGAAATAGAACATCACTTAGCCACCTTGGAAACCCTTTTATGGCCCCCATCACAATTGCAGCTCCCTCCTCACCTCCACAGTGACCACTCTCTTGATTTTTATAATAATCACTTAATGATGTTACCTTAGAGCTTTATCACCCTAGTTTTGTTCTTAGAGAGTAAAGCTAAATCTTGCCCATTTAATGAAAACCTAAGGTGTATTTTAAATCTCTCTTAATTTCTATCTCTTTCCTTTCCATCTCTTTCTATTTCTTGTAATTTACATGTTGAAGAACCTGGGCCTTTTAACCCGTGGGTTTTCCAAAGTCTAGATTTTTCTGCAGTTCAACATGTTCCTCTGTTTTCCTTGCAAAATGACAGCTGGCTACAGAGCCTCGGCAGAGCATTGTTATGATATTGTGTTGTGTTGAATGCTATCCTATTGTCAGAAGGCTCATAATGAGTGGTCGTTTCTTGTTTCGGGATAACCAGCCATCGATGCTTGATGCCCAGATTCATTATTTCTGTGGAGTTTGGAAAACGGTGATATTCTGTTTTATCATCTTATTATAAAAAAGCTGTGATAATTTTATAGGGAGATGTTTCCCTTTATCTACTGTTTACTCATTGGTAGAGTTCTTAGAGAAAGGCAGAATAAATTTTAAATTATTTTTACCCAGTTCCTAAAATAGTGAATCACTTTCCTGTCATTCTCAGAACGTGACTGAAAACCTCTTTTTAAAAAAAAAAATATGATTAGAAACTTATGAACTTAAACATATTTGGACTTCAGTCAATTGCAAATTCTTATCCAAGTTTAAATTGCTCTGTGTCTGGCTATTGTGAACCCCTTGAGGTTGGCTTCTGATTTTTTTTTTTTTTTGACATGATCCTGGTATTCTTTGATGGCTGTCTTACTCTGCGGTGGTATGATCAGGTGTCCCAAGTTCATCTTCTACATTTCCTGACCCAGACTTGGAATCAGCCATTTCCTAAGAAGTTTTACTTCTTTTTAAAATGGGAAATGGCATTTCTCACTCACATCTGGGTGCTTAGCTTCCATGTTGGTTATCGATTCTAGGTCTTTTCAGTGGGAACGCACACATTCTCACAAACAAATTTTAAAATCAAATACCTCATGAATTCATATTGACAGTTCTAATTAACATTTAGGACCACAGGGTTTTTAACTTAATCTCATATATTGCATCTGTATATCCTTCCTTCTTCCCAATAATCCTAGTTCTCAAGAACATAGGGGAAGACATATTAGAATTACCCAGACAAAAGAAGGCTAAAAGAATGCACCTCCACCAAACCAGCATTGCAAGAGATGCTAAAGGGACTACTTTAAGAAGATGAAGAAAGAGAGTGAGAGAGTGAGGAACACAGGTACAAAATGGGTAAAATGGTAGTGAATAAGTACTTACCAATAATAACCTTTATTGTAAATGGATTAAATACTCCAATTAAAAGACACAGGGTAGCTGAATGGATAAGAAAACATGACCCACACATATACTGCCTACAAGGGACCCACCTCAGAATAAAAGACCTACACAGACTGAAAGTGAAAGGATGGAAAAAATATTCCAAATAAATGGGCAGGAAAAAAAGCTGGGGTAGCAATACTTATATTAAACAAAATAGACTTCAAAATAAAGGCCATAAAAAGAAACACAGAGGGACACTTCATAATACTCAAGGGAGGAATCCATCAAGAAGACAAATATTGTAAACATATATGCACCCAACTTAGGAGCACTCAAATATAGAAGGAAAATTTTGGAGGACTTCAAGAAAGATATAGACAGCAACCAACACAATTATAGTAGGGGATTTTAACACCCTACTGCCAACAATGGATAGATATTCCAAACAAAATATCAACAAGGAAATTGTGGAATTGAATGACGCATTAGATCAAATGGACTTAACTGAGATGTGTGTGTGTGTGTGTGTGTGTGTGTGTGTGTAACCTTTCATCCCAAAGAAGCAAAATACACATTCTTTTCAAATGCACATGGAACATTTTCAAAGATCGACCACATGATAGGACACAAAACAAGCCTCAACAAATTCCAGAAAATTGAAATCATATCAAGTATTTTCTCAGACCACAAGGGCCTGAAACTAGAAAGCAACTTCAAGGGAAAAACTCAAAAACATTCAAATGCATGGAGACTGAATAGCATGCTATTAAACAATTAGTGGGTTAATAACAAGATCAAGGAAGAAATCAAAAAGTTTCTGGAAACAAATGAGAATGAACACACAACAGTTCAAAACTTATGGGACATAGCAAAGGCAGCCCTGAGAGGGACGTTCATAGCAATACAGGCCTACCTAAAATGATAGAAACATTTCAAATAAATAACCTAACCCAACATCTACAAGAAGTGGGTGAACAACAGCAAACAAAGTCCAGAGCGAGTAGGAGGAAAATATAATCAAGATCAGAGCAGAATTAAATGACATAGAGACTAAAACAACAATTCAAAGGATCAATAAATCTAGGAGCTGTTCTTTGAAAAGATAAACAAAATTGACAAATCTGTAACCAGACTCTTCAAGAAAAAGAGGGAGAGGACCCAAATAAATAAAATCAGAAATGAAAGAGGAGAAATTGCAACCGAAAGCACAGAAATACAAAGGATTGTAAGAAATTACTAGGAACAACTGCCAAGAAATTTGAAAACCTGGGTGAAATGGACAAGTTTCTAGAAAAATATAATCTTCCAAACCTGAATCAAGAAGAAGCAGAAAGCCTGAAAAGAACAATAAAGCTGGTAAAATTGAAGCAATAGTCAAAAAACTCCTGGCATACAAAAGCCCTGGACTGGATGGTTTTGCAGGAGAATTTTATAAAACATTTCAGGAAGAGCTAAACCCCATCCTTCTCAGATTATTCCAAAAAACCAAGAAGAGAGAAGACTCACAAACTTTTTTTATGAGGCCAGCATCATTCTAATCCCAAAACCGGGTAAAGACACAACAAAGAAAGAAAACTCCAGGCAATATCACTGATGAACATAGGTGCTAAAATCCTCACCAAAATATAGGCAAACCACATCCAGCAATATATTAACAAGATCAAACAACCCGATCAAGTGGGATTCATCCCAGGGATGCAAGGATGGTACAATATTCGCAAATCAATAAACATAACACATTACATAAACAAAAGCAAAGACAAACCACATGATCATATCAATAGATGTGGGAAAAGCACCTGTTAAGGTACGACACCCATTTATGATAAAAACACTCAGGAAAGTGGGAGTAGGGGGCACATACCTCAACATAATAAAGGCCATATATGAATAACCTTCAGGCAACATCATACTCAACAGGCAACAGCTGAAAGATTTCCTACTAATATCAGGAACAAGACAAAGATGTCTGCTTTCACCACTTCTATTCAACTTAATATTAGAAGTCCTAGCCACAGTGATCAGACAAGAAAAAGAAATAAAAGGCATCCAAATTGAAAAGGAGGAAGTAAAACTGTCATTGTTTGCAGATGACATGGTAGTGTACGTAGAAAACCCTATATACTCCACCAAAAATCTACTCAACCTAATAAGTAAATTTGGCAAAACAGTGGGATACAAATCAATATTCAGAAATTAAAGGCATTTTTGTACATCAACAATGAAATATTAGAAACAAATCAGGAAAAAAATCCAATTTGCTATAGCAATAAGAAGAATAAAGTACCTAGGAATAAACCTAACCAAGGAGGTAAATGACCTGTACTCAGAAAACTGCACAACACTGAAGAAAGAAATTAAGGAAGACACAAATAAATGGAAGCATATACTGTGTTCATGGATTGGAAGAATTAATATCATCAAAATGTGCATAGTACCCAAAGCAATTTATAGATTCAACACAATCCCTATTAAAATACCAGTGACATTTCACAGATATAGAACAAAAACTTCAAAAATTTATAATGACTCTGAATAGCCACAGCAATTTTGAGAAAGAAGGACAAAGTAGGAGGGATCACAATACCTGACATCAAACTATATTACAAGGCCACTATAATCAAAACAGTCTGGTACTGGCATAAGAACAGACACATAGATCAGTGGGACAGAAGAGAGAGCCCAGAAATAAACCCTTGTATCTATGGTCAATTAATATGTGACAAAGGGGGCAGAAGCATAAAATGGAGTAAAAATAGCCTCTTCAATAAATGGTATTGGGAGATCTGGCCAGCTACATGCAAAACAATGAAACTCGACCACCAACTTACACCATACACACAAAAAAACTCAAGATGGATAAAAGACTTAAATATAAGTTGTGATACCATAAAAGTCCTAGAAGAGAACATAGGCAGGGAAATCTCAGATATTCCACACAGCAAAATTTTCACTGATATGTCCCCTAGAGCAAGGGACATAAAGGAAAGAATAAACAAATGAGACTTCATCAAAATAAAAAGCTTCTGCACAACTAAAGAAAACATCACCAAAATGAAAAGGGAACCAACTGTATGAGAAAATATATTTGCCATTGATACCTTGGACAAGGGTTTCATCTCCAAAATATATAAAGAACTTACATGACTCCACTCCAGAAAGACAAACAACACAATTAAAAAATGGGCAAAGGACCTGAACAGACACTTCTCCAAGGAGGACATGTGAAGGGCCCAGAGACATATGAAAGGATGCTCAACATCACTAGCCATCAAAGAGATGCAAATTAAAACTACAATGAGACACCATTACACACTGATTAGAATGGATGTTCTAAACAAATCAACAAACAGGAAGTGCTGGTGAGGTTGTAGAGAAAAGGGAAACCTAGTACATTGTTGGTGGGAATGTGGACTGGTGCAGCCACTGTGAAGAACAGCATGGAATTTTCTCAAAAAAACTAGAAATGAAACTGCCTTTTGACCCAGGAATTCCACTGCTGGGGTTATACCTTAAGAATCCTGAAACACCAGTTGAAAAGAACTTATGCACCTGAATGTTCACAGCAGCACAATTTGCAATAGCCAAGTGCTGGAAGCAGCCTAAGTGACCATTAGTAAATAAGTGGATCAAAAACTGTGGTACTTTTACACAATGCAATACTATGCAGCAGAAAGAAAATAGGAGCTCCTACCCTTTGCAACAGCGTGGATGGAACTGGAGAGCATTATGCTAAGTGAAATAAGCCAGGTGGGAAAGACAAATACTGTATGATCTCACCTATAAGTGGAACCTAATCAACAAAACAAGCAAACAAAATACAACTAGAGACATTGTAATAAAGAACAAACTGATAGTAACTATAGGGTAGGGGCAGGGGGTTGATAACTGGGAAAAAGGGAAGGTTCATCAAGGAACATGTATAAAGGACCCATGGATAAAGGCAAAAGGCAAAAGGGGGAAGGATTGAGGGTGGGCGGTGGGGGTGGGTTGGGGTGGGGGAAAGTGATGATGTGAAAATGGAGACAACTGTACTTGAACAATAATAAACAAAAGAAACACCAAAAATAAGAATTATTATCCCATAGTCGTTATTAGGTTTATTTCACTTTACATGTACAATAATTTCAGAATAATAATAATAATAATAATACATGTACATACACCTTCAGTCATGCTTACCAAAAAAGTAAACTTTTTTTGTTTTGCAAATGCTATGCCTGTTCTCTTCCAAAATACACATTTTTCATAACTTTGTTTTTTTTTTTAAAGATTTTATTTATTTTTAGACAGAAGGGAAGGGAGGGAAAAAGAGAGGGAGAGAAACATCAATGTGTGGTTGCCTCTCATGTGGCTTCCAATGAGGGACTGGCCTGCAACCGAGGCGTGTGCCCTGACTGGGAATCGAACTGGTGACCCTTTGGTTCGCAGCCCATGCTCAATCCACTGAGCTACACCAGCCAGGTCTTCCAAAATATTTTTAATGGGAGTTCTGTATTGATATTGTCAAATCTTAGAGTCATTACATATTCAGTCTTTCCCTTTTAACCTTTATTTGGTATTCATCCTATAAATAACTATTTACTGCTTGACACTAAACCTTACATAAATATCCTTCTCATCGTTTGGTGTGTGAAGCCATTCTTACTAGGTTCCTGATGAAGGGCTCCTGAGAACAACAGCCCCTTAGTTGTGACATGTTAACACTTTTCATACTGATCATGAGTTTTCTCGTGTTTCGCGCGCCATCTGTTAAGGACCGCATCACGAGATGATTTAATTAACGTGCATTTTGCCCAATATCGTGCGGTCCCTGGCGTATGTCTTAGAGATTTCTATGCGGTACGAAATGTGTTAACAGTACCCTTTATATTTGAAGGTGAATTTTTTTTGGATAAAAAATCCTTGGGTCATATTTTCTTTATAAGTCCAGTGACAGCATCATTTCTTTTATAAGTCATGTGTTCATATTTTTGAAGATGACCAAAGGAATTTTTTCTTTTTCTTTAGCATTCAGCATTTTTATTAGAATGGGTATTGATGTTGGTTGTTCTGGGACAATAATCATACATAGGATGATCTTTTAATAGATAGTCAAATATTTAATAATTTTTAATGTCAGTTTTTCAACTGGTGCGCCACTAGAATTTTCAAAACATGCAACACCTGACTATTTAGTCAGGGCCACTAACCTCTTTTCCTTTAGACAGTCAAATAAAAAATGACAAGAGCCAACAACGATAGCCGTCTAGTGTGAGTGAGTCAAAATTCTACCCGCTTTTTGGTCAGATCAGTAAAAAATATGTTTTTTCATGTACCACAGAATTTTAGTAATTAGTTTTTTTTTTTTGGTATGAGATGAAAAATGTTGAAAATGACTGCTTTTGGGTAGTTTTTTCTTCAAGAGCTCCTCTTATTCATATGAAATCTTTGCCTCCCTTCAGTATTAGTCACTTTCTCTTGCGTTCTTTTGTGTCGCTGAACTTATTAATGCTAGTAGCTTTTTATTAAATTCCTGTAGGATTTTATAAATGTTCAGTCTTCTTTTTTTGTTGTAAAAAAGCCTTTTATTTTCCTGTAAGTTGTATAGTTGTATGCCTTTTTTTTTTTTCTTGTTGCACTAGCTAGGGCTGAATAGAAGTGATGAGAGTGGGCTCCTTCCCATGTTTTTCATCTTAGGGAGAAAACATGATACTACCTGTAGGTTTATTGTACATCTTTATTGCTTTTAGGAAGTTCTCTAATTTTAGTTTGCTGAGGGTTTTTTCCTGAATGGATGTTGAATTTTGTCAAATGTTTTTTCTGCTTCCTCTTTTAGGAGCTTTGCCTAGTTGTTTGCTTAGGGAGTGATTAAGAAGGACCACAAGATCACAGTTGACTAAGAACTGGATTCCTTTTGGGAATATGGGAGTTGCTGGTCTTTTAAGTGTGATGTTTTCAGGACCTTGTGATGGTTTTAAGTCATTTGGTGGCACTGTTTTGCTTGCCAATTTCCAGTGCTTACAGGCCCATTTATAGGACCTTCTATTTTTGTATCGAGAGCTGTGCTTGTGGCATTAACTTGTAGGTAACTTGGAAAGCCAACTTACTCTGAGAGCAAGGAGCTCAAATCATTGTTTAGCCATCTTAGATTGTATAGGTCAGCTTTTCTCAGCCCCTTTCATCTTTGATTGATTGGGTTTTCTATGAAGAGTCACTTTTTTTTTTTAACAGAAATTGCTTATTATTTACGTTGTTCAAGGTCCCTTTCCCAGTTTTCCTTCAGTGCTATGGATGTACTCATTTACATATATATTTGTGTTCTCTGGAATTTTGGGAAGAAAAAGAAATGCATCTTTCTGTTCACTTGCTCTTTTCAACCTTCTGCTGGTATCAAACTACATATTTGGCTTTACTTTTTAGAAGGACTGAGAAGACTGTAATTCACACATCTTATTTTTATTTTATTTTTTAAAGATTTGATTTATTTAGTTTTAGAGAGATGTGAAGGGAAGGAGGTAGAGAGCAAACAAAGCATTGATATGAGAAGGAAACATTGATTGGCTCTTCCTGCCTGCACCAACAAGGGACAAGGCCCATAACCGAGGCATATGCCCTGACCAGAACCTTGGTTTGCAGAGTGATGCACAGTCACCTGAGCCACACTAGTCAGGGGCACATGTCTTATTTTTAAATTTTAAATAAGGCACTGGTAAGAGCAGCTTCTGTGGCTCCACTTTTAACTTGCTCCTCCACAGCAATTTTTCCGCGGTAATTCTGAATTTAATTCTCTTATTTCTTACACATCCCATTTCTTTTGTTTCTAGCTTCAAATTAAGAATTTTTATATTATTTCTGTGACCATAACAGTCTAAGTTTTTAATATATAAAAATAGATATTTAGTACTTTTTAAAATATTTCTGAGATTAAAATTACAACATTCAATCTGATAGAGTTGGTTTTCTCTCACTGTGTTCATGTGTGTATGTTCATGTCTGTACATTAATAAAATACAGTTACTTAAAGGACCAATTAATAGATTAATTTTAGTTGAAAGCAGACAAAAATCTTTAGAAGGAAATGGAGCTTTTAGATTAACCACAAATATCAGCTCTCCATAATCATTACAGAAGCATCCCAAGAATAACATACTTTGTACAGATGAAGTGGAGTGGAAATTAATGGGGTTATGTAGTTAAAGCCAGCCAAATCTTTTCTTTTCAGTCTTAGCATATCTGATTTTTGATCCGAGGTATTTCATACTTGCTACATAGCGACTATTCAGTGACTATAGGTTAATTACATAAAAATTTCTTCGTTGCTGCAGTCCTGTGTATTGTTTCCATCTATATCTACAGCCTTTTTATTGCGTTGCTGTGCCTTCTGGTGACGAGATTGAATGGAGAAGAGGCGCCCTGAGCACGGTTTTCTTTTATGTGGCTCCGAGGGAGCCCGGTTTTCCTTCCCATATGACTCTGCTTAGCTTTAGTTTCTTCTTTATACTAGACAGTGGTAATAAGGGAGTAAATCCCCCTTTTTTGGTTGTGTGTTATGGTATATTTTGGTTTGTTTAACCTGTGTTGCTAAATCGTGTCATTGCTTGGTTATTTCGGGTAATAATTTGAAGAGATGTTAGTGTGGGTGATGTTAGTATTAGTGTAATGGATTTTATCTTTTTGCTGGCGTTGCAAACAATAGAAGCTTGACAGCCCCCCCCACCCCGTTCCTCCAAATGGAATCTATTTTGTCCATTTATGTTGGTGTTGGGGCATTTTCATAGGCGAATAGAGGGCAGTGTCCGCTTCCCTGAAACTGTTTTCTTTTCTAGAACTAGAAGTGAGCAGTGGTTCCAGTGTTGATCTGTGATCGGCTGTTTGTTGCTGTTGTAAAACAAAAATTCTTTTTTCCTTGTGAAGTTCAAAGTTGCGTTTATGATAAGTACCTTTTTGATCTGAGGTCAGATTAATTATAAGCAATTGCTTTATTACTTTTCTGATGATATGGAAATAGTTTTTTTTAAGAAGGAGTGCTGGAAGAGATGAAGGAGAGAGATAAGGCAAATAGTGTTGTGTAAACACTAAGAAAATAATTCTGAAGACTATGATAGTAATTCTTATAAATCGTCTATTTGATTTGTAAGAGTAAAAACCTTTAGATGATTTACCTTAAAATTTAAATGTATTCATTAGATAAGTGGTGTTGACACCAATCAAATGCAGCTCCTCTGATTGCATTATCTATAATTCTGAGGATGGACAAGATTGATTCCTGTTTCATGGTGGCCTTATTAAATTTTAAGAGAGACATAGCATTGCTTTTAATCACAACTTTAGTTAATTATTGTTTCTAGTGTTATATCTTGGTTATTGCCTTTTATTTCATTTATTAAATTGTAAGAGGTTTTGTTTTTTTAAAAAAATAATGTGCCCTGAGGTGTATAGATTTGTGGACCCCGAGAAGAAAGATTCATTTGGTAAGAACCCTGAGAAGGAATTTATCTGCTGAGGTGGGTTCCCCATGGTAAGTGAGGTTACAAATTTTATAAATAATAAGAAAGAGCCTAACAGCCATTTGCTGACAGGGGCTTCTCTCATACTCTGTATATAGGTAAGAACCTTAGAGTGATCTCTGGGCTTCCCATGCTCCTTTAAGTTGGCTGAGTCAACTATTATAAGGAAGTTCCTGGTTTTGTCTTTCAACCAATGGAATAAGAATAAGATCTGCTCCATCCAGTCAGAACTGCTCTGTAACTACCAATCATACCCATAATGATGACCAGACAGGACTATTTAGACCAATCACAAGTGATGATGTTTGGATACTGCATTTATGTAACGGGTTGGCCAAAAGGTCTGTTATGTACCATGGCTCTAGTAACACTTAGTTGTCTTTCATTTCATTCAAAACACTTTTGTTAGATTGTATTGTGACAGCTGTCATATCTGTGGGCATTAAAGAAAAACTATCAAAATTGGTGAATTTTTGTGCAGGCATTTTAATATGCTTTATTATTTCAAGAAAGGTAAAAATGCAACTGAAATGCAAGAAAAGATTTGTGCAGTGTGTGGAGGAGGTGCTGTGACTGATGGAATGTGTCAAAAGTGTTTTGCGAAGTTTCTTGGTACTGTTGACATTTTGGCCAATTTTTTGCTGTGAGGCTAGCCGTCTTATGCATTAGAGCACCCCTGGCCTCTACGCACTAGAAGCCAATAGCAGGAGATAGCCAATATACTCAGAATATTCCAATCAATAAAGTTATTGGTGAATGAAAAATGTGTCTTTTATTTTAAGGAAAAATCCATACGGAATTTTTGGCCTACCCAATAAAACAGGCCTAATAGGTAACTTAAGTGGGAACTTCCGCTATGAAAGGGGGCCTCCCCTTTGTCTCAGCAGAACACTGTTTGGGTTGCTGCTTGAATCTTTGTCTCCTGGGATGCAGCTTCTTGTGCTCAAATAAATGATTTTTCAGTCTTTGTTATAATCTAAAATTAATTTTGGTTTACAAAGTGAATCATATCTAGTCATTGTCTTCAAGAAGCTTTTCTTCTAACAGGGAGAAGATGTCTTTTGAAACTACTGTAGTATTATCAGTCAGTGGCATAAGAACAGTATAGGTCATTTGGGACAGAGATTCATTTTGAATTAGCTAGTTCAACGAGTGTTAAATATGAGTGTTTCATACTGCCCTAAAATACTGATATTCTCTGCTTTGTGCTCCTCAGATGAAACCTCTTGGCCTTACAGGAGTTATTGCTTGCTGAAGCCCAGTTATGGTGGCTTTGAAGGAAGTTAACCTGTTCTGTTGCCTGTCTGTCCTGTAGGTGGGGATCCTGTGATCCTGTAAATTAGCCTGAGATTATCCTCTCAGACTCTTTACCTGTCCCAGTTGTGTGTGTCTCTTGCTTGGCCAGTTTTCTGTTGCCCTTCCAAGAGATCAGTTTTTATATTAACTAATGTGTCTTTGGAAAAACAACTTTGAAAAAGATGTAAAAACCTGAAAAATTCTGTTTAGAAACATAAGTGTTTAAAACAACTCTTTATCCAATTCTAAATTCTAAATTTGTCTGGTTCTCCCATCAGAAACAAGGTTGAGACCTAATAGTATCCCAGACCAAATTTTATTCAGGATGGAGCCCAAGTATGCATTTTCCTTCAGAACTTTTATTTCTTTAATTCATTTTTTTAGTTGGAAATAGAATAGTAAATTTTCCTTATTTCTTCCTCAAAATATAACATGGATTCATGCTGTAATTTAATTTTAGTGTTTCTTGGTTAATGTGATAATTAAAGTACAATGAGATGTGTAAATTGGATGGTGAATTGAGTAAATATAACACCTGATCTGGGTGTCTGTTCTTAATGTCATTTTG